>VZRR01000431.1:21469-39576 GCA_013398015.1 Oreocharis arfaki
CTGAGCACCCCAGGTGTTCATCCAGCCTTTCCCTGGGGCTGAGCACCCAGGCATTCATCTAGTCTTTCCCTATGGGCTTTGCAGCCCACACTTCGTCTGACCCCTGGGGCTCAGGGATTCCTGAGCCCAAGGAGCATGGGCCTGCTCTGAATGAAAGGTTGCACAATAAGTCTGCTTGGGAGGTAAGGCAGGATCTGATTTCTGACTTGTTGCCTCCCCTCTTGCCCTCAAAGGATGTTACTTTTTTTTTTCCTAAGCAAAGTTGAGCTGGTTTTTGCTCTTGTTTTCGTGCGTGTTCTCGTGCACCCGCTTTGGGGGCTGGAGCATTTGGAGGTGGTTGTGGGTCACAGCATGTGCAGGGCTCCCTCCCATCACTGCACAGCTGCCAGTTTATCTGATCTTTTGTGTGTGTAAACAACCCTTTTATGATATAACCTGAGAGCAACCAGCAGACGTGTGTTGGCTCGTTCAAAGGGGAAAGAAACGGCTGACTTTGCAGGGCAGGGTGGTGCCAAGCTGTTCATACTCTGTTACTTTGGCCTTGATTCAGCCAGTGGACTGTTTATTTGGGTTTGCTGGCAGTAAACTAACCCCAAACCATTGTGGTGCTGTGGAACATGAAATACTGTTCTTTTTACTTCTATATTGTGATGCCTCCAAAATTTCTTCTTTCCTCATATGTAGAGTGACTGAATCCTTACTTTGGACTCTCTTCCCTGAGAAGAGTGTTTGCCATAGGTGGCTTCTTGCAGAGGCATTTAGCAGCCTGGCAGAGCCTTCTGTGCACTAGTGACACAGACATGTCAAACCTTTTACAGACTGATGCCACCATCAGGCAGGTGACAGCAGCTGGGAGGGATTTGTTTCCAAAGCTGTTCCTCTGAGGCAGATTGCTCATGCAGCACAAGCTGTCGCTGGGGCAGGTAACCAGAGGTGCAGCTGGAGTGGACTTTGGATGCTTTCCTGACAGCTCAGTCCCTGCCTTCATTTTTCGAGACTGCTAGGTGCAGATTTTTCCTGGAAATAATGCTCTTTTGCCCCAGTGGACTGTGAATTCCTCTTGGGCTCAGCTCAGCAGACTTGATTTCACAATGTCTGGTTGGATCAAAATCATTTTTGTGCTTTGCTTGAGGTTGACTAATGATCCCTGGGCTGGTGGAGCAGCCGTTACCCATTAGTGAGATGAACGAGTAGTTCTTCAAGCTGTTGACTTCTACCCAGAACAACAATAAAGAGGTTCTTGATGGGTTTTTTCTAGCTGTTATTTTGTTCCTAGCTGTTCCTAAAAATGCTGTGAACCAAACTGGGAGGTACTTTCTTCTCGTGACATAAATATGTTCAGTATACCCAGAGCTACAATAAAAGTTCAATATGAGGGAGGGGTGAGGATCTTGTGCTGAACAGGGACACTCTTTGTAGTATATATTTAAAACCCCACTGTGATGCAGTCCTTAATCAGGACTTGCAGGCTGTAATTAATAATCTTCATGTTTCCTGCCTGACTTACTTAAGAACCCATCAGTTTAGCCTGACTTTGACATGACATTATAAATGATCCAGTTAATTTTTAGCCTAGTGAAGAATTTCAGCAAGATGGAGTTTGGGAAACATTGGTTGTGCAACAGAGTGCTCCAAATGCCTCTTCCAAACTGTGCCACCTGGTGACTACAGAGCTTGGAATTTCTACATCTGTAAAGTAAGAATGATGGGATTTACCTGTGTCACAGATTGTGGTCATGAATTGATGCCTAAATTGCTCTGAGTTTTTTAACTACTGTTTTAGCTTTCTGTAAAATCTGAGAAAGGGAGTGTGATGATAAGCATGTAGTACATCCTGCTGCAATGGCATAGCACTAGTTACAAGCTGTTTACTCAAGGAGTATCTGTGAGTCTGCCCTGGTCCCAAGGCAGCACCTGGCTGGTCACAGGAGGAAGAACTACCTGGCCTGAACATTCTTTGGCTGTTGAAGCAATAACAGTAGGTTACGGGTTGCAGCTTCACTCTGAGGTTAAGGGCTAGACCTTGCAAATCCCTGCCCTTAGAATAACAGAAAACAGCACTGTAACATCCAGCATCTGGAAGATGGGTATTTCCAAGTGTGGGGAGAGCTGCAGCCCTAATCCTTCTGTGGGTTGGTAGTGACTGGACATCAGAGCACTGGGGGATCTTCATCATGGAATCATGGAATGGTATGGGTTGGAAGGGACCTTAAAATTCATCTTGCTTCAACCCCTGCCATGGCAGGGACACCTCCCACTATCCCAGGATGCTCCAAGCCCCATCCAGCCTGGCCTTGAATGCTTCCAGATACAGGGCAGCCACAGCTTCTCTGGGCACCCTGTGCCAGGGCCTCCCCACCCTCACAGAGAAGAATTTCTTTCCCATATCCCATCTAACTCTGCCCTCTGGCAGTGGAAGCCATTCCTCCTCATCCTGACACTCCAGACCTTGTCCAAAATCCCTGTCCACCTCTATTTGGTCTCCTTTAGGCACTGGAAGGGGCTCTAAGGTCTCCCTGGAGCCTTCTCCTCTCCAGATGAACATGCCCAGCTCTCCCAGCCTGGCTCCAGAGCAGAGGGGCTCCAGCCCTCAGAGCATGTCTGTGGCTTCCTTGGGGCTTCACATCCTTCTTGTGTTGGGGTCCCAGAGTGGAGGCAGCTCTGTGGGGGGGGGTCACCTGAGCGGGGCAGAGGGGCAGAATCCCCTTTTAATGCAACACCCAGGTTTGTACAATGGACCTACAAGAAAGGACAGAGAAATGTCTGGGGAATATTCAGTGCACAGCCATTCTTTGGAGCCCTGAGTTCATCTGATGCTTGCTGAAGTTGCTTGAATATTCCTGGACTGGCCCCTGGTGAAGTACGTGGTGGGTCTGGGGAATAGTCTCATCCTCAGAAAGAGGAATCTGGGATTTGGAACCAACCTTTGCAAGTTGTGGGGCTGCTCAGTGCATTAACCAGTCCTCTGGGGAGCTTCCTTCCAGTTATTGTGGGTGATGGCAGCAACAGCCCCTACACACACAACACCTGGGGGGCTGTGAAGTCCCGGGGGGTCTTTCTTGGCACCACACTTCCCTGTGCAGAGCTGGATGGCACTTGCCTGCTGGAGATTGCTTCAGCCTTGCAGCCCCGAGTGCTGGGGGGCAAACCAGCTTGGTGGGGAGCCAGCAAACTGCCTCAGCACCTGCAGTGCTACAAGCAGGAGGTTTTGTGTTTTCAACACTTTGTTAGGGTCAGGAGCAGCCCTTGGCTCTGTATCCTGCCAGAACAAAAGTTCCCCCTGCTAGAGGCTTCCCTTTGAACCTGCTGCACTGGCAGATTGATCCTGCGCCCTCCATATGGCCCCTAAAGAGAGCAGGGCTTGCTGAGATCCTGCTCTCAGATCCACGTGGGCAAGTTTCCATAAGTTAATTTGCTTTGCTGCGATGGGCAGAAGCAGGGCCAGGTCTTCTCAGGAACCTCTGAGCTTCCAGTCTGATCATCCACACCCAGCATCTCTGGGGCTGTGCAGACACACCCCTCTCTAGTGCTGGGGGCAGCCAAAAATTTGGGAGATCCTCTGTGAAAACAGCCAAGAAGGGCGGGGTACTCATTTTAAATTGATGGTGACTTGAAAATTATTTTTCTGCATAGTGGAAAGTAGAGTCATAAACTCCTCATAGAATTAATCATAGATGTGTTTTAAGGGAAGGTTGTTATCTCTTGGTCTGTGCTGTGTTAGCAGCTGGAAGTCCCAGCCATGGCTCTGCTAGGAGCTCTCCTGACATGGGGGAGAAGAGAGCTCTTGTTCTGGCGAAATAATAACACATAAAAGGAAATATTCGGTGGTTATGGCCGATGGGGAACTGAAGTTCTGTTAAACAAACTGAAGGCTGCCCCTCAAAAAGGGGTGAGAAAGCACAGAGAAGTTGGCCACACTTCTGTCGTGTAATGGATAGCTGGATGTGTCACTGCTCCAGCTGCTCTCCTGCACTCCAGCTCCACAGGGATCATTGCCCACGCCCAGCACTTCAGCGTTTGGATGGGAGTGGATGGGACCATGGTGTGAGGGTTGTGCTGGGATGAAAAGAGCATCTTCCATTTGCATCCCCAGCAGCCGTGTGTGCGCACAGACAGCGCGCTCGACTTCCACCGGAACAATCCCCAGGGTGTCTGGGCAGGCAGGGTGATAATGTAAAAGGAATGCAGGGAGGGTAAGGAGAGAAAATCAACATCCTGGGTAAAATCCTGCCCTGGTCCCCAGTGGCAGTTGGCTCCTCAGTGCACCATCTCTCCTCCCGCCCTCCCTGGGAAGGGCAGGCGCTGCCCGTACTTGTCATGCCAGTCACACACATGCTGGTGCACAGGCTAACACCCTCCACAATAAATCTAAAAGATTAATTGCTAGGAAAAAAAAAAAATCCCACAACCCCACTTGCAGCGTTTGAAATGCATCTCAACCAGTGCTCTGCTCTGGTTATTCATGGGGAAAAGAAATCACCTCCTGAATCGAGCAATTGAGAATGCAAATATCCCAGCCTGGCTCAAAAGAGGAATCAAGCTCTGTACTGTCAAGCTGATTAGCATCCTGTTCCGTGGGGTACTGCCCTGAGCCCAGAGGGAAAATTTGGGGACAACTGTGCTTAATGCTTAGGGATGAGGTTTCTGAGTTTTGCCCAGAGAGAAATTACAGTCTTGCTACACCCCGTCTGATGACAGACCATAGAGATGTTTTCTTGTTCTCTTCGTGGCGACTGCCCTTTCTCTGGTGAGATCTTTCAGCCTTTTGTTTCCTGTCACTGACCAGCTGTTTTTTGTGAGTTGAGTTTGTTGTTGTTGTAAAATTGAAGCTTTCTACAGGCAGTGGAACAAAGATTTTCTTTTTTCTCTTGTGAGCAGGGAGGGAAAGTACGTCGGGGCAGTTTCTCATGGGAGTGGAACTTCTGCTTGCAAGAAGGATTTTACACTTTGTTTTGCCTTTTTTCCCCTTTCCCTGAAAGCAGTGTAGATGCGCCTTCCAGAAAGACTAGGAATTATATCCTGATCCCTTTCAGTCCATATCCCAGCAGTAGGGTGGGAAATGCAGCATTTGGGAGTTGGAAATACTCAGCAAGAAAGAAGCAAAATGAATCCCAGCCTGCTCCTTGTTGTTATGTCCCAATGAACATAAATCCTCTGTAACATTCCTCATTGCCTGTTGCAGATGTCAGAGGGGAAAATAAAACCAGAGCTCCCCTATGAAGTGCTGTTCATCCCTTCTTACCCTGGTACAGGAGCATGAGCATGGCTGGAAATTGTGGCAGTGACAGGCAGGTTGTGCAAGGTCTTTTTCTCCCTGAAAAGCTGCTGTGCATCCTTGTTTCCCAACTTGGTTTTTCAGCCAGACTTCACTCTTCTCTCTCCCCTTTGCCATCCCCTCCGTTTCCCGAGTTTGCCTGCAGCAACGTCCAGGAGACTTTGGAGCTGTTCTGCCGTGTGCTGGCAGGGTGGGCCTGTCGTGAGGACACATCCCTGGATGTTTCATGTGAGATGTGTCCCAGGCCTTGGGTTTTTCCTGACCCACCCTGACAGATCAGGCCTGGGATGGGTTTGCTGCCACAGCCCGAGTTAAGCCTCTCCCATTGGATTCAGGCTGCAGAACCAGGGCTGTCACTGCCACAAAATCTGTGTTTGAAGTGGAATTTCCATGACATGCTCCCACTTCTCACAACCTGCTGCTGTACCTCCAAATATAAAATTTGTGTTGGGGGTGTTTAGACTGGAGATCAGGGAAAGGTTCTTCCCCCAGAGGGTGCTGGGCACTGCCCAGGCTCCCCAGGGAATGGGCACGGCCCCGAGGCTGCCAGAGCTCCAGGACAGTGCTCTCAGGCACAGGGTGGGAGTTTGGGATGTCTCTGTGCAGGGCCAGGAGTTGGAATTTGATCTTTGTGTGGTTCTGATTCTGTAAATTAGAGCCATACCATATCAGGGTGGTGGCTGCTCTGCACATCTTTTAGCATAGAAATACATGGGGTGTTCAGCATTGTCCTGCTCATTCCCTGCTGCAGCAAGTCCCTTCTCTTAATGTTTCTTTGGTTTTTTGGGAGAGTTGTTAAGTTGGAGGAGGGAGGCCAGATATAGGCATCAAGCTGTGCTTTCATGTAAAAATTGAATTTTTGAAGATGTAAACACATGCAGTGTTCATTGTAGGCCAGTTCAGCTGATTGTGGTGTAACAACAGTTTCTGGGATTTAAAATGGATGTAGCTGTGGTCCACAGGTTGCTCATACTGGGACCTTTCTCCCCATTTCATCTTCAAGTCAGTGCATGGGATGAATGAAAACAGCAGCAGCATGTCTTGGTGAAATCTGACATTTCCCCAGCATCTTCTGCACAGCAGAGACTGGGCAACCATTGCCTGGGACAAAGTATTTCTAAATTAACACAGTAGTAAAGGGGAGGGTGGTGATTTCAGGTATGTCCTAGCAGGGTTCATGACACCAGTGCTGACCTTGTTGGAGTTATTCTTTCCAACCTGGATCTTTTTTTGTTTACTGATTTTATCTCCTTGATAACACTTTTGGGTTGCTCTTTTGCTTATGGACTTGTTTCAGTTTAATTACACTACATATGATGGTTGCCATCCTTCTGTTGCTCATGGAAGGGTAGCTGAGCCTGTGTGCCTCATGTACAGAGAAGTGGGATTTCCGTAAGCTCTCCCATTTCTCACAACCCTCAGCTGTATCTCAAAAATGTGCTGGAAACGTTCTCTCCAGTTCTCTGCCTGGTGAAGCTTCTTCTTTTTGAGTTACAGCCATCAGAAATGATAAGAAATCTCAGTGTTTCACATTAGGGATAATGAGTTTATCATCGAATTTGTCTCCTCTCCATTCCATTTTTGGTCCCCCTAAGCAGGTTTCCCTTGTTTGTTCCCCAGAATGCCAGGACTGGTGGGCAGCAGGTTGCAGACAGAACACTTCTGCACTTCCTGCAAACTGCACAGTCTGTTCTGCTGTGAAAAGCCTTCAGATAGTGACAGACTTCAGAGAACTATCAGAAAAGCTCCAGAGGCATCAGCCTTTTCTAATCAAGGTAATGCTGGGATTTGTGAGGCTGAGTGGTGAGTCCAAACTCTTGAACAGCACGAGCCCAAAACCCCTGCCCGGTATTTTCACCCATGAACTCAAACTGCTCATTCAGGACATGTGTCTGAGAGGACATTTCACTCCAGTGTAAAGATGTGGGAGGAGAGAGCTCCCTGCATTGTTCCTCTGACTAATGATCTTTGTATTTGGACACTTAGCAATCTGCATGGCTGTTGCTCTTGGATGTTTTCTAGTGGGAGGGAAATGGGAGCAGGGAGCAACCCCGGGGGCACAGCTTTTATCTTTGTTTTGTGTTCTTTAAGACAGGGCAGCATCTCTCCTATGAAGAGCTGAAGCATTTTCAGTCCCAGAATCCAGAACTGGCAGAGATTATAATAGAAGAAAATTCAGCTGAATTGTGGAGCTGCCCATTTTTCTTTCCATGGTGAGTCAGACAAAACCTTTGATGGATGGACACATCCTTTCTGCAGGGGTGCTCAGGCTCTGCCTGTGTGAACGACCAGTGCCTGCAAGTTGCACTTTAACTGGAGGGAAGGAGAACAGGAGTGGGTTACAGGCTGCTTCTGCTTGCTGCCACTGATCTGTTCTGAGGACAAAAAGTGGAGGGTTCTTTCTGCACTAAAAATGGAGGGTTGTGGCTTGGTCCCCAGGTATTGCTCCCCTTACAAGATAAAATTATTCCAGTGACTTCCTGGTCCTGTTCTTCGGGCTGTAAATTGTCTGGGCTGTGATCTGATCACCTGAGGCAACTGGTTCACATTTCTATCACCTCTGTCTGCTCAGTGGAAATCCTCCACCACTGGTGCTGGCTGAGGAGATGCCATGACTTCAAACACTGTGAAGTAATGGAAAGTCAAAGAATCCTGCAATTTGTGTTTGGTCTTGTGCAGAAAATAGGGCCAACCCTAATCCTGCCCCTGTTAACCAGAGGCTCTTTGCCAAAGCCTTTAGTGTGAACAAGGCGTATGAACAACTCAGAGCTCTCCAAGGTCTCACTGGTAGAGGGATGGTCAGGGGACAGAAGAATTAATCATGTCAGGTCCCTAGACAGGGATGTAAGAATAACAAGCCCCCACCTGGCCTTTTCCAGTTACATTTCCTGGCCTAGAGAATAGCCTTGGATCCCCCTGCCTCGCCACGTGGTTTCTGTTATGGTTGTGTACGATGCCACCTCTCTGCATCTTTTGTAATTAATGGATCTGGTCAAGGACTTGGATCATTTTAACAGAAAAGGGGAGGGAAATGAAGTTTAGGTGTCCATCAGGATCTGTTTGTTCCCTCTTTACATGGTCCTGGTGCAGGAGCCCAGAGGAAAGTGGGAAGGAGCACAGGTTTAGAGGCTGAGGTTGAATTTTGCTCCTGGCTCCCAGGGCTAGTCTGTCATGCTGTTTATCAAGCATGAATGTTTGGGAAGAATTTTGTCTGGAAAGTAGCATTTAAATGCAAGCATTTTCTTTGTACGGTAATTCTTTAATATGGGTTTGTTTCTTTAGGAACAAGCCTGTGAATAAATCTCGGATTCTGCAGGAATTTTTCCCCCCTTCCTCTTTGCTGTCCTTCCCCAAGACAGTGTCCCTGGAGAACTGCTTCCTCATCCGCCATCCAGATTTGGGGAATAAGGTGGGAAATTCATTCCAGAGACATTCTCGTCCTGTCTGTGAGTTGTCTCCCAGCAGCTCTGGGTTTTTGTGGGATTTGCAGGGCGTTTTTAGCTGATACAATCCTCAAAGGGAGCATTTGGGGTTGTATCAGTTCTGTCCATCTGTATGTAAAATGGCATCTCAAGGTGGCTGTGCCTCCCAGCAGTTGTGTCTAGTTTGGGGCAGGAGATACCCTGTGCTCATCTCCCTTGGCATTTGGAGATGTCACAGAATCAGAGGATAAATCCCAGAATGATTTGGGTTGGAAAGGACTTTAAAGATTATCTCGTTCCAACACCCCTTGCCTGCTCCATTCCTGTGTCTGGCCTTCCTCTATAGCTGGGTGAGGTCTTTTTGTGCATAGCTGGGCAGAATTTATTTAAGAGGTGCATTTTAGGAGCTGTTCCTGGCAGTGAGTCTCACTTGTTCTGAGACACTTCAGGCTTCTGGCCTGATCTTCTGCTCTGTGTTTTCCTGAGTTTTGGGGATGTGCAGGGCCTGCCTTGCCTTGGAGGAGAGGAGAGCCCTTGCATGCAGCTGACCTCAGCTATGATTCTGTGATCTGCTGGTAACTGGGGGAGCAGCAAATGTGTTGTTTGCTCTGTCTTACCTGCCTGCAGGGCAGTGATTTGTCCCTGCTTTGGGCAGACAGAGCCAAGGAAAGCTGGCCAGGCTTGTGAAATCCTCTCCTCCCATCCTAGAGCTACAGCCTGCACAGCCTCTTCGCTGTTGGAAGTGGGCAGCTCACCCTGACCGTTGCACCTCTGGACACGTGCAGAGGACACTGTGAGGTGTTCAAGGTGGAGCTGGAAGCTGGGGATTTGGGTGAGTACCAGAGCTGGGGTGTGCAGGGGCTGGGAGAGCCCTTGGAATCAGGAGACTGCTTCCAGCTGGGTGTTTTCTGTCTGACACCTGGGATGGTGGTTTGTGCCATTGCCACCTCCAGACTGGTGTGTGCCTGCTTATCACAGCACAGGGAGTGATCCTTCGGGACTGGGAGGTTGTGGCCTGGAGCACCAACACTGGGATGGCAGGAGATGCTCAAAGCTGAGCAGTGTGGGTACACAATGGGTATTACAAACCCTGTGCCCACTGAGGGAAGTGTCTTTCCAAAGAGCTCCAGCATGACCACATCCCTTCATGGGAAATGGGAGCGCTCATTAAGGATGGGCTCATCTAACAGAGCCTCTCCATTGCCTCTTCCCAAGGTTATGCCAGCGCAGACCACTGGACAATGAGCTTCATGGCCAGAGGGACAGAGCCAGCAGTGATCTGTGATGGAGCTGCCAGCTAAGGCTGGTGGGGTGGGAAAACAGAGCTGTTCCCAGGACAAGAAGACTTTCAGCTTTGAAGCCAAGGCAACGTCTTGAGAGGAGCGAGCCGGGGCAACTGGGGCAGGCAGCTTTGCCACCCTGCATGTTTACAGTATTTAAAAATGACTATTTTCCTGACCCTTGAGGTAATTCTTTGCCTTTCCTCAAATGTATTTTGGGAGAAGCTCAAGCTATTTATGACCCTCCCTGTCCCCTCAGGTAAGCCCTGGGTTTGCAGCAAAGAGGTTTTTTTTCCAGGAGCAGCAGATGGATTTCTCAGGATGAGATTCACCTTGTGTTCTTTGTGGATTATGGCACTTCTGAAACTTCCTGGGGGGTTTGGGAGTGGATGGGGTGTGTGACATTTCAGTGTACATTCCTCCTGGGGAGGAAGCTTTGAGCCTGTGTAGTCAGGCCAGTTCTATAAAGGGAATAAATTGGTGATGTGTCCCAGCTCTTCCTCACGTCCGTAGCTGTGTGAGCCCTGCAGAGCTGATCTGCTTCTGCTCCCAGGCTGGGGAGAGCCTTGAGCCTGAGGGCAGAAGCTCTCACCCACTGCATCCTTCTTGTACCAAAAGAATCCCTTCAGGCCTCTCTGTGTTGTGATCACCCTTCTGCAGCTCTCTATCAGCAGGCTATGAGTGAGTCAAATGCTAATTGTGCTTTTCTTCACCTCCACTTCCTTTCCTGCAAGAACACAGACACACACACGTGTTAGTGGTGCTGGCAGTGCAGCAGTTCTGGATGGAGCTGGGGCTGGGAGCAGAGCAGCTCTGTCCAGCTTTCACCTCAGACACCAGGGGCTGCACAGCCGTTCTCAGCTGCTCCTTGTTTTTGGAGGCACTGCCTGCGTTCCCAGCCCACGGTACCTCTGGGAGCACCTGAAAGCTCCCTCTTCCCTGGCATATTTTTGCATTGACTCCTTCCAGACCTGGAACTCTGTCTTCAGAATGAACGTTGGTTTTTCCTGGGTCCTTTCCAAGCTGCCTTTGCGTGTTTCCTGCTGCTGGAGCAGCGCTGTCTGCAGTGCCCTGAGAGAGGCTCGGGTTCGGTGTTTGCAGGCTGCGGATGCTCCGGTCCTTTCCAAGTCTGATCCTTTGGGTCTGATCCCACTGCTGAAGATCATTTACAGATGTGTCAGGCTGAACTCATAGGCCAGGGCTGGAGTTCAGGACATACTCTCACACTTGTTAATATGGAGTTGGGAGGGGTTTTGGTTGACAGCGAGTTAACTCTGTTCTCAGGAGCAAGAGCCTTTTTCTTTGTAAATATTTTAGGTACGTGTAAAATGATTGGGAAAATGTCTGTCCAGTCTTTGTTTTTGAGGAGAATGGGAGCAAACATCGTGTTAATCTGATTAGGGGCTGACGAAAGCTGCCAAGTGAGATGACCACGTCTGGCTCCTGTACAAGGATAAGGCAGAGGACAGTTCCTGCTCCAAAGAATTTAGTCTGAGGCCTTGACACTACAAACATTTCTATGCATAACCCTTGTTTTTCTCCTGTCAAAACAATGGGAACAAGCCCAGCACCTGTGTCAGTCTGTGCATGGCCCTCGGTGCTGGACACACACCAGATCTAGTAGTACCAAAGGGGGAGAGTCTGGCTCTCTCAGGACAGAAAAGGACTAATACAATTTGTTACAAAATATTAAAGGGAATTGGACTAATAAAACTTCTGTTAGTATTCTCACTATTTGGAGTGTATTTCACACTCACGACACTACATGCAATCTTGTACATGCCAAGACACACAGACACCACCCCTCTCCCTTCTCTTAAAGCCTGGGTCTTAGTTAATGGAAATTGGGAGTTCGGTGATGGCAGAATTAGGGCCTCATTAGTGACTATTTACACTCTGGCAGCTTCTCAAATCAAATTCAAAGGCTGACAAGGTTACTTCACCTCTTACTGGTTTTGTATCTGACCCATTTTTGTAAAGCATTTGCTCAGAGATGCTGCTGGAGCCATTCTTGCTGAGATTGCGGCGGTTCGGTGACACTGTCACTGCTAAGTGTCCTTGACTGTAACTTGTAAAAGAGCTGCGGAGACAATTCCCAAGTGTCTGTGAAATGCCTGGAGTTTGAGAGTCACACTTAAGCCATTGTGGCTGTCTGGCTTTCGGGAAGAAGCAGAGAAAATGGATCTATTTACAGTTGCTGTTTGGACTGGAGGGAGGAGGGGGAGGAAAGGGCAGGTTTGTGCCTGTTTAGCAGAAGTGTTCTCACGTAGTGCTTCTCCCTTTCTCAAAGAGTTGCAGCTGGTTGGACAGGAGCTGGTGAGTCTGGCCTGTTTGCAGAGCAGCCTTCCAAGTGCACTTTATGGGCTCTGCATAAGTTTCCAGCTCTGTCTCAGCGATACATTGCATATGTCCCAACCTCGCTCCCTTCGGAGTTTACATCATTTGTTTTTAAGCTCTCCGGTATATTTTCTCTTCCTCTTCCAAAAGCTGTAAGGAATTAGCTGCTAAACTAAAACAGGAGGGCAGTTCTCCTGCTGATAAAGAACCGATTTTGGCTGGAGTGCAGAGCTCCAGTCTGCAGCACTGCTTCCAGAGCAGCTCCTGTCTCCAGCTGCCAGAGGAGTGGTGCTCACACCTTCCACATCCCAGGGCGGGTGAGGAGCCACGGTGGGAAACTGGAGGTGAGGCCACAGTGGTGAAACTGGGATGGGCAAAGGGAGGTTTTGATACCTTTAGCTGCAATTAAGCCCTTGTCATCTTCCACATCCAGAGCTCCAGCTTCACAGAGTCCCTGGAAAGGCTACAGGACTTCCCTAGAGAGCCTGGTGGTCCTAGTGGCCTGCTGAGGTGGAACTGGGCTGTTCCTGCAGCTATTGAGGTATCACAGTGACAGCCATGATCAGATGGGTCACAGGGGGTGTCCCACCGTGGTGTCTCTCACCTCAGCTCTCCTTTGGCACTCTCTGTGCTGGTTTGGACAATCTCCCACTCCTACCCTGCCCAGCTCACACGGGTTCCCAGTCAACACATTTTAAAATCCCTTTGTGTGCTTCAGAGCGTGTTGCCTGTGAGCTGGGAGTTGGATTCCTCCTCACCCCACATCCCAAAGGCTGCAAAGCTGCTCTGAAATCACACCAGAAATCGGTACTACCCACGAGCCCAGCGGGCAGAGGTGAGGAGGGGTCACCTCTGCACTTGCCAGGCTGGAAGGATGGGCTGTCCCTGTCGGCTGGGCAGGAGGATCGTGGTTTAAAGCTGCTCCCCAAAGCAGGGGTCACTGACCGGTGCTGTCAGTCAGTCCTGAACTCAGGGTAACTGAAAGGAGGAGAAAGGATTCTTATGATTTACTTCAGTACCAGGAAATCAGCAGCCCCCACGGGAGCCAGCTGACAGTTTCTATTGATTCTTTTTTTTGCTTTCTTTGTTCCTTTTCTTTTTTTCCCTGCCCACTGTTGTTGCACACATTGATTCCCCCGAGGGGTCCCTTTGCAAGGCCCTGGAGAGCTTTGAGTCAGATTTCCCGTGAGTCTCCCGACTTCAGCTTCTCCCACCAGGCCTGTTTTTGCAGTGTTCTGGAGGAGAAGCTGGTTTGTCTGGGCTGGATCAAAGCACCTCCCTTCCCTCCTGGCTCCAGCAGCAGCAGGAGGAGGTGAGCAGCAGGAGAGCACCTCATAGTAGAGATGGGAGCTCTGTAAACATCAGTGTCTCAGAAAGGGGACCCTCCTGCCTTGAAACCCCCTTGTTCACCTCGGTGACGCTGCTCCAGGAGGGAAGTTTCCACACACCCCAATCCCAGGTCCACGTTCAGCCCCGTGGCCCCCAGGAGAACCAAACACTTCCTGGGGTGAGGCCATTTCAGTGGGTGCACAAAGAGCTTTTGCTTCCTGCAAACCAAACTTTCTCCTCTTGGTAAATTTTATAGGTAGAACTCGATATCCTCCTCTTCAGGAACCTCCTCCTTGTAAAGGGCAGATTTAGTGTCCTGCTGAGTTAGACAAGGGAGATGCTGGACTTCCCTTTGCTTTGAGGATTCAAACAAATGGCAGGTGATTCATTTTTAGCATTATCTCCTTGTCTTGGGGAGGGGAGCCCCATTCTAAAGGCTCAGGGGTGCTGGGAAGTAAAGCTATATATGCATAAAGACTGTTTCAATGCTGAACACTAAATTCAGTGGTGGATTAAAAAAAAAAAAGAATGTAAATATGCACTTAATGCAGAATTTTATGGATGGTCCTAATTTAATATATTGCAAACTTTGTAAATACTTGGGAAAAGCCTGTAAAGTGTGTAAATAAATGAGATTTGTATGTAAGAAGAATAAAAAAGTTTTTACTTTTTGCAATTAAATACAAGTGTTAATGACCCTTTTCCCTTCTCCTGATTTTTATTTTCATGTTGCATGTCAGCTATTGAGGGGGTATTTAACCTTCTTTAGGGCATTTTTTCTAAGGGAAGTGTAATTTTAAATGAAAAGTCAGAACACTTTTGTTAGAAAAATGTCATAAGAAACACTTTGTGAAAAAGGAGCACTTTGGGGAATGTTCTGTGGGTTTTAGCCTGGTTCTCAGAACAAAGTTGATGCAAGAGCTCTGCCTGTCCCTCCTTTCTTTTCTTCCCAATAACACTCTCCATCTTTCCTTCACAATTCAGTTAATTTCAGCCAAGCTTTGAGGCGTGGAAGATGATAAACTCCTCCAGAGCTCATAAATCCGGGCGAGTAGGGAGAAAAGAGAGAGATCCTGTTACTCCCACACCAGTGCAGGAGCCTTGTTAGACACCGGCCAGCCCCGCTGGAGACCCTCGAGACGTGAGTCAGTAGAAAGCCAGGCTTGGTCACTTCTGTGCTGCAGAGTGGGGCCTCTCTGGAGCCACCAGGCTGGAGCAGACCCTGTCAGGTGTCGCTGCGTGGCTCCTGTCCCCGTGCAGAGGCTGCTGCTCCCCACGGTGTGGGGATGGGCTGCTCCTTGAGGAGCAGAAGGAAAGCTGCATTCCACACAGCCTGTCATTGCAGAGCCCGTGGTCTGGTTATTCCAGCCAGCCCTGAGGGCAACCACAGACTCTCAACTCCCGTCTGGGGCAATTTCAGCTCTGTACCCTCTTCTTCCTCTCCTGCTCCCCCCTCTCCTGATGGCTCAGGGAAGAGGCATCAACTCTGCTTGCCCCCGTGCCCAGCAGGCTGGGGGAGCCCGGGGGCTGTTCCTCAGCTGCCAAACGCTGTCCCCCCAACACAGACACGGGGCTGGCCGAGGTGGGCTCTGACTCTGTCTGGGGAGTTCCTGTGCTGCAAACTGCTCTCAGCAGCTGAATCTCGCTGCCTTTGTTTCTAACGCAGCTGCATTCCAGGGGTAGAGGAGGACCTCTGTGGAAATAGGGCTTTGCTGTTTGCTGTGGGCTTATTTTTACAGATTGTGGGAAACTATGGGGGACACTGTGGTGGGTATTTACTACAGGGCACCTGTGAGGAGGAGGAGGTTTTCTGTGGGCATGTGTCTCATGGTCACAGGTCCTGGCTGTCCTGGGGGACTTCAATCACCCTGATATTTGTTGGAGAGACAACACAGGCTGACATAGACAGTCCAGGAAGTTCCTGCAGGTCATTGAAAATAACTTTTTATACACGTGGTGGAGGAGCCAAGGAGGAGAGGTGTGTTGCTGGAACTTGTACTACCAAACCAGGAGGGACTGGTTGAAGATGGAAAGGTTGGGGAAAGCCTTGGCTGTAGTGACGTGGTGAAACTCAGGATCCTGCATGGGGAAGCAAAGCAGTAGCAGAACTAGAATTCTGATTTTCCAGAGAGCCAATTCAACCTCTCCAAAGACCTACTTAGAGGAATCCCATGGAATAGGGCTCTAGAAGGGCCCAAGAAAGCTGGTCAATATTCAAGACCAGTGTATCCCCATGATCATGAAATCAAGCAAAGGGGGCAGGAGGTCTGCATGGAAGAGCAGGGAGGTTCTAGCAATTCTCAAACGGAAGAAATAAATTTGTGGAATATGGAAAAAGGGACAGGCACATGAGAGGTGTATAGGAACATCTATGGGGTATGCAGGGATGCAACAAGGAAGGCCACAGTCCACGTGGAACTGAGTCTGGCAAGGGATATCAAGAACAACAAGAAGGGCTTCTCCAAGTACATCAGCAGCAAAAGGAAGATTAGGGAAAATGTGGGGCTGCTGCTGACCCAGTGGGTGTCCTGGGCACAGAAGACACAGAGAAGGTGAAATTACTGAATGCCTTCTTTGCCTCTGTCTTTAGTGCTGAGGGCAGCCCTCAGGAATCCCAGACCATGGAGGTAAGAGATGAAGGATGGAGAAAGGAAAACTTCCCCTTGGTCACAGAGAGCTGAGAGAGAGATCAGCCAGGCAGACTTAACAGCCATAAATTCATGGTGGGATGCACCCACAGGTGCTGAGGGAGCTGGCAGAGGTTGTTGTTAAGCCACTCTCCATCATTAAAAATCCTGGAGAATGAGAAGTGCTCAGTGATTGGAGAAAAGCCAATGTTAACTCCTGTCTTCAGAAAGGGCAAGAAGGAGGATCTGGGGAACTCCTGGCCAGTCAGCCTCACCTCCATCCCTGGAAAGGTGATGGAACAGCTCATTCTGAAGATAATCACCAAGCACCTAAAAATAAAGCAGCTAATCGGGAGGGGTCAGCATGGCTTCAGCAAGGGGAAATCCTGCTTGACCAATGTGATGCCTTCTGTGATGGCATGGCAGGATGGGTTGGTGAGGGGAGAGCAGTGGGTGGTGTCTGCCTCAACTTCAGCAAGGTTTTTGATGCTGTCTCCCATAACATCCCCATAGATAAGCTCAGGAAATGTGGGTTGGATGAATGGACAGTGAGATGGATCAAGAACTGGCTCAGTGGCAGAGCTCAGAGGGTTGTGAGCAGGGCAGAATCCAGTGGGAGGCCTGTAGTCAGTGGCATTCCCCAGGGATCAGTACTGGGTCCAGTCTTATCCAACTTGTTTATCAACAGCCTGGACAAAGGGATGGAATGGACCCTGAGCAGGTTTGGTGATGCTACAGAACTGGGGGAGTGGCTGATCCACCTGAAGGCTGAGCTGCCATTCAGAGGGACCTGGACAGGCTGCAGAGCTGGATGAGAGAAACCTAATGAGGTTCAACAGGGGCCAGTGCAGGTCCTGCACATGGGGAGGGATAACCCCAGGTACCAGTACAGGCTAGGGGTGACCTACTGGAGAGCAGCTCTGCAGAAAAGGACCAGGGGGTCCATGAGTTGACCATGAGCCAGCAGTGTGCCCTGGGGCCAGGAGAGACAACAGGATCCGGGGGGGGCATCAGAAAGATTGTGGTCAGCAGGTCAGGGAGGTGATCCTTACCCTCTACTCTGCCCTTGGGAGGCCACATCTGTGTTGAGTTCTGGTCTCCAGGTTCCAGAAAGACAGGAGTTACTGGAGAGGGTTCAGTCTCATAAAGATTAGGGACTGGAGTATCTCCCTGATGAGGAGAGACTGCTGGAGCTGGGCCTGGGTAGTCTGGAGAAGAGAAGACTGAGAGGAGATCTCATTAATCCACATAAAAATCTCCGGGATGGGTCAGAGGATGGTGTCAGACTCCTTTCAGTGGTGCCCAGGGACAGGACAAGGAGCAACAGCCGTAAATTAGAACACCAGAAGTTCCACCTCAATGAGGAAGAAATTCTTTCCATGGAGGGTGGCAGAGCACTGGAACAGCTGCCCAGAGGAGGTGGTGGAATCTCCCTCTCTGGACACATCCCAAACCCACCTGGACACATTCCTGAGTCTCCTGCTCCTGATCTTGCCTTGGCAGGGGGTTGGACTGGGTGATCTGCAGAGGGCCCTCCCAACCCCAGCTGTTCTGGGGCTGTGGGAGTGTCCTGGTAGGGATGTGTGATCCAGCTGTGGTGGTACCTCAGCCTGCACGAACACAGGAACTGGCAGCAGCTCAGCTGAGGATGGGCCATGGACCANGCCGAGGTTTGGAGCAGCAGAGGCTTGGATGAAGAATGCCAATCCAGGGATTAGGATTCAGGCACGGGGAGAGACCATGCATGTTTGTTGGCACCAGCCCCAGTGCAGCCTCTCCATCAAGGCCAGTATGTGACACGGGTGTGTCCCATGTGGCTCCAAAACTCTAATAAATA
>VZRR01000434.1:2696-29334 GCA_013398015.1 Oreocharis arfaki
GGGGGCGGCTCGGATTCTTTTGGGGGGCGGTGTCTGAAATTGGATCCGGACTCACGCTTACTGACGGTCCGTGGAGATTTGCGGACCCACGCCGGGTTCTGTAGCCGGATCTGGTCCTGGGGCGTTTGGTCCCGGTTCCACGAGGGGTTTTACAAATGAGTTTGGTCCCAGGGGAATTTGGTCCCGGTTCCACGTGGCGTTTTCCACTCCAGCTCGTACCTGCTCTGAACCTGGTGGGGGAGTTGGTTTAAGGTCCCGGACCAACGCGGGATTTTGCCCCCCAGGAGGGTTCACTCCTGCTCCCGGTGCCACGCAGAGTTTTGCTGCCTGGCAATGCTCAGGTCCCACTCCGGGGGCGTCACCTCTGCTCTGGGTACCACGTGGTGTTTTACAGCCTGATCCACAGACAGGTTTGGCACCCAGAGGGGTTTAGACATGGTCCAAGATCCATACAGGGATTTGCACCCCGGTTTGTGCCTGGGTCTGGCCCCAGGGGACTGCACCTGCTCCTTGTCCTGGTCCCTTTCCTGATCTCACTGAGGCGTTGCAGCCTGGCATGCATGCAGGTCCCGCTCTGAAAGGAATGCGTCCCTATCCCTGTCCCCCTCACATGGCAGATTTTGCACTCTGACCCCCACTCCAGCAGTGTTGGCCCCAGTAACTGGCCCAGACCGCAGCAGGGGGCTAGCCCCTGACCTGTCCCTGAGCCAGGGTGGCACCGACACCTGGCTGGACAGAGCCCACAGGATGCTCTGGCCCCACACAAGGGTGTGGAGCTGTGGGACCAGGGGTGCACCCCTAACACCCCCTGCACTGCTCTCCAGATGCTGACAAGCGGATCAAGGTGGCAAACCCGGTGGTGGAGATGGACGGGGATGAGATGACACGAATCATCTGGGCCTTCATTAAGGAGAAGGTGATGGGGTCCTGCCCCAGGAACGGGCGGGTGTGCCACAAGTGGAGCTGGGGGGTTGTACAGGGAACGGGTGATCCCTGCGCTGCTCTCTGTCTGTCCCTCCCGCCTCTGTCCCTCTGTCTGCAGGAAGCAGGTGCTAAAATCGGCACAACTACCAGAAGGACCTTTAAAGTGTCGGTCCTGGGCAGCGGAAGCTGTCCCACACAGGGAGGCCTATTCAAGGCAGGGGGGATCATCCTGGCCAGCAGAACCATCTTGGCCAGGGGGGACCATCTCGGGCAGGCAGCCAGGCTGGGCTGGGCTGGGTGCCAGGGCTGGCCATGCTGTGGTGCTGCTCCCTAGGCACCCTGCACTGTCCCTCCACTCTGACACTCTCCTGGCCCCTCAGCTCATCCTGCCCAATGTGGATGTCCAGCTAAAATACTTTGACCTGGGGCTGCCACACCGGGACAAGACAGATGACCAGGTCACCATTGACTCAGCGTTGGCCACCCAGAAGTACAGCGTGGCTGTCAAGTGTGCCACCATCACGCCCGATGAAGCCCGGGTGGAAGGTGGGCAAGGGGCCAAGCTCCCGCTACAGTGGGGGGTGCTGGCAGCTCCATGGGGTGCTGAGCCTCCTGTCTGTGCACGGCCCTTTGGGGTCAGCAGTGCCTTCCCACTGCCAGCTCAGGTTTCCAGTGGGTTGGGGGCTGCACCATTCCCAGTGCTGTCTCCCTCTCCCCACCCTGGGGGGCTCATGGGTGCTGTGGGGACCCCATGGGCCTGGGGCTGGCAGCCTGTGGCTCAGTGGAGATGGGTGCTGGCAGGGGCCATGTGCTTCAGGGGGGCTGGGGGGTCATTCAGGGGTCCCACCTCTGCATGCCGCACAGAGTTCAAGCTGAAGAAGATGTGGAAGAGCCCCAATGGCACCATCCGAAACATTCTGGGGGGGACGGTGTTCCGGGAGCCCATCATCTGCAAGAACATTCCTCGTCTGGTACCCGGCTGGACCAAGCCCATCACCATTGGCCGCCATGCCCACGGTGACCAGGTGAGCCAGCGCTGGGGCCGGTAGTGTGCGGCTGGCCAGCAGCTCCCTCAGTCCCTGCCTGATGCTCCGCCTGGCCCCCCACAGTACAAAGCCACCGACTTTGTGGTGAACAAGTCCGGGACATTCAAGATGGTCTTCACGCCAAAGGACGGCAGTGGCTCCAAGGAGTGGGAGGTGTTCAACTTTCCCGGCGGCGGCGTGGGCATGGGCATGTACAACACGGATGAGGTACTGGTGGGGCTCAAGGGCTCCCTGCAGCGCAGTGTGCCTTGCCACCCTGGGGAGATGCCAGGCTGAGGGACAGGGTCCCATGAGGTTCACATGCTTCCCTTGCAGTCCATCTCTGGCTTTGCGCACAGCTGCTTCCAGTACGCTGTCCAGAAGAAGTGGCCGCTCTACCTGAGCACTAAGAACACCATCCTCAAGGCCTACGACGGGCGCTTCAAGGACATCTTCCAGGAGATCTTTGATAAGTATGGAGCTGGGGGGGACTCTGGGCTGTTGAGGGGGCTGTCCTGGGGGCGCTGGCAGTGAGACCCACCTGGGGTGAGCATGGCTGACCCCTGTCCTGGGCTCCCAGGCACTACAAGACGGAGTTTGACAAGCTAAAGATCTGGTACGAGCACCGGCTCATCGATGACATGGTTGCCCAGATGTTGAAATCCTCTGGTGGCTTTGTCTGGGCCTGCAAGAACTACGATGGCGATGTCCAGTCCGACATCCTGGCCCAAGGTGAGGCAGGGTAGGGTGTGGTGCACTCTGCCTCATCACCCCTGGGAGCTGTCCTGACCCCTATCCCACCGCAGGGTTCGGCTCCCTGGGGTTGATGACCTCTGTCCTGGTGTGTCCGGATGGGAAGACCATTGAGGCCGAGGCTGCCCATGGCACTGTCACCCGCCACTACCGGGAGCACCAGAAGGTGGGTGTGCTCTGCCAGTGTGAGCTGCCTGTGCCAGGTTGCCCACGCCACAGTGCCCACGCCAGACAGCTGACCGCTCTCTCTGCATAGGGACGACCCACCAGCACCAACCCCATCGCCAGCATCTTTGCCTGGACGCGGGGCCTGGAGCACCGGGGCAAGCTGGACAGTAACCCTGACCTCATCAAGTGAGCAGGGTGGGGTGATGATCCCTGGGTGAGGGTCCCTTCCAGCAGCTGCTCTGGTCACAGTTGTGGCAGGGCCGTGGCGCCAGCCGTGCTGTAGCCACAGTGCTGCTGTCCCCAGGTTTGCACAGACACTGGAGAAGGTTTGTGTGGACACAGTGGAGAGCGGGACGATGACGAAGGACCTTGCTGGCTGCATCCACGGCCTTGCCAAGTAAGGGTGGCTCTCAGGGCGGAGCACGGGGGCAGCTACCTGCACCAGGCAACGTGGCTGCGTGGGTGACCAGGAGGGAGGAATAACCCTGTGGGGTGGCCACAAGAACAGCATAGTGACCACAAGGACGGGCTGACCCTGCAGGGCAGCCACAAGCGTAGGAAAGTGACCAGGAGCTGGCTGTGCACAGTGGCCACAGGCAGCTACTGGCCTCTGGACAGTCCCTAGGGACTCGGGGTGGCTATTCACTGCTGACTGGGTTGGGCAGGGACCAGATCCTGGACTCAGGGCTGTGGTGCTTGTGGGAGGAGGCAGACAGGGACACCCACCAATCCCTCTCTGTTTCCCCAGTGTGAAGCTGAATGAGCACTTTGTGAACACTACCGACTTCCTTGATGCCATCAAGAACAACCTGGACAAGGCTCTGGGCAAGAAATAGGGGACAGCCTCCCTGTCTCTGGGATGGATGAGGCTGGGAGGGGCCCAGTGCCCTGCCCAGCTCCCCAGCACAGCTCAGGAACAGTTGAATAATTTTTCTAAAGTTTTCTTAGGAGTGTTTTTCAAGCCTTTGTAGCAGGGGTGTGTAGGGCTGGGAGGGGTGGGGGGGGCTGTGGGGGTGTGTCTGTCATGCCCTGATTCATGTACTCCATAACTGTGTGGTGCCATTAAACATCTCCCCAGGCATGGCACATCATATGGCACAGCTTTACAGTGCGGGCACAGGGAGCAGCCAGACCCCTCAGCTCAGCTTTGCCAGCATGGGGGGCCATGCACTCCAGCATTTTGGCATTGGTCTGAAGGCGGTGGGTGGGGGTCCACAGCCCTGCCGTGCTGAGGAGGGGTTGGGGCTGGCCAAGGCTGTGGCCATCTCCCCATCCTGCCCCAAGGCTGGATGATAGTGGAGGGAAAAAGGTGGGTGCAGGGGTAGTGGGCTCACTGCCTTGTGGGGGAGTGAGTGGTGCCACACCCAGAACCACGCCAGGGCTTTTGGGGATGGGGCAGATGGTGCTCGGCCTCAGGGAACACAGCCACTGACAGAAAGTGTAGGGTGTGTGTGGGGTCAGCACGGCTGTCTCAGACCCTGTACCCTGGCTAGTCCCCAGGTCCTGATGCCTGCCAGGACCCTACCCAGCTCTGGGCACACTTGGGGGGCAATGCTGTGGGTGCTGCGAGTCTTCTGCCCCACAGCAGGGAGAGTGAAGAGCCCAGAGAGTGGTCCCAGACTCAGCACTGCCCCAGCTGCTTCCCTGCTAAATCCCTGGGCATGGAGGAGGCAACCCCCCACCTCACAGGCTGCCCGGGGGAGAGCCTTTTCCTCGAGTCCCACAGCAGTTGGGGGGGCAAGGAGGGGGTGCCAGTTCCTTAGTGGGGGGCTCTGCCCAGGACCCCGCTCTGGTCCTCAGCCCCTCACACCCCCCTCTCCCCACACAGACCACACAGCTTACACGGGTTTACAAAGCACATTGGTTGAAGGGAACTGAACTCAGTGAAAAGATAAATCCAACCACGCGGCACATCTGAAAAAAATAAATTACTTTCAAAATACCATCATTTGCTGGGGCTGGGCTGGGTTTGCCTCCCCCGGATCCACCGCTGGCTGCAGCTCCAGACCCGGAGCTGTGGGCACTGACTGCGCCCTGAGCTTCTACGAAAATACTCTGTTCTGCATCCCAGGGCCTGACACAGGGAGCCCCGGGGTGAGTGCGAAATGCAAACCCACCTCCTCATGCGGGCAGGGGCTTCTGCCCGTCAGGGGGAACCCCTGTGCAGCCGAGGGGGGGACCCAGGAGGTAGAATAATTAGTGATGCTCATCATCTTGCTCCACAGCAGCCCCTTCCATCCTTACTCATTCAGTGATCTGCTGGGTCATGCCTCCCCTACCTGCAGCTTCAAGTCACCAGGTGCAGGGTGCAGGCAGGGGTAGGAGGGCAGCAACAGAGCCAAGGCAGGCACAGCAAAGGCTTCTGGACATCCCTGTGTTCCCTAAGCCCAGTGGAAGCCATCCCTCCAGCTCTGGGGGGCTTGGCTGGGTGCTGCAGCCCCTTAACCCCACCAAGCCCCCACAGCCCCACCAGCCTTGGCTACAACATGTTGTAGTAGGCCATCTCCTTCATGGCCTGCTCGGCCAGCGTGTGCTCGTCTGGGGGGTTGCCCACAGCCCCGTAGCCGTAAGAGTTCTCCTCCTCGAAGTCATCCATCTCCTGCTGGCCATCCAGCTCGGCGTGGTCAGCCCCAGCCAGCTCCATCATGGCATCTAGGAGTCAGCACAGGGACACGGAGTGATGGACCTGTGGGGAGGGCTGGGGCCAGCAGCTCCCCCCTCCCTGGGTTTGGAGCCCAAAACTCCCTGGGAGCCACAGCCGTGCTCGATGTGGGGGTAGCCCTTGGGGGAGAAGACATGAACTTGCCGCAGCCACCACGGCACAGCCCAGCCCCCAGCGCTATGGGTACTGCTGGGGGCAGTCACGATGCCCAGTCCGTGCCGGGGACTCACCTTGGCTGTCCAGGCTGATGTCCATCACCCCGTGCTTGACCTTCATGTGCCGGCTGAGGTTGCCCTTCAGGTTGAACTTGCTGGAGCAGTAGGGGCACTTGAAGGGCTTGCTGCCAGCATGCAGGTGCATATGCCCCAGCAGGTTGTACATGCGGTTGAAGGACTTCCCGCAGACCTGCCGGCAGCGTGCCCACGGTCAGCCCCAGGGCTGCCAAAGGCTCTGCAGTGCAGACCTGGCCCCCAGGGTCCCCTGTGGCTCCCACCGAGAGTAATGGGGCTGCTGCCCTCCTGGAGTCCCCTGTGGCTCCTGCCAAGAATAATGGAGCTCCCTCCCTCCTCCCGCTCCGTGTGGGGGGCTTGGGGATGCAGTGTTGATGCTGCTGGGAGCTCCAGAGCATCCAGCACTGGTCAGAGAGGCACTGGTTGTGATTTCAGCAGCAATGCTCCCATCACAGCTTGGAGCAGATACTCCACGCCCAAGCGAGCAGGGGAGGCATCAGAGAGCTGCTTCCATGCCCAAGGGCTCAGCCTGGCCAGATTCCTGGGGGCATAGCACAGCAGGACCTGTGCTTCCCCATCCCCAGCTCCATCAGCCCCCCAGTCCCGCTGGTACCTTGCACTTGAACGGCTTCACCGGGGAGTGCACGATCATGTGAGTCTTGAGCGTCTGCTTCTGCACAAAGGTCTTGAAGCAGATGTGGCACTGGTAGGGCCGGACACTGGTGTGGATCAGCATGTGCCGCTTCATGTTGGCCTGGAGCGTGAACTCCCGCCCGCACACCTCGCACTTGAACTCCTTCACGCCCTGCCAGGGGTGGGAGAGCTGTGGGCCGGGGGGGAGCTTGGGCAGACCCCCAGGCACTGGGGACACACGAGCGGTGCCAAGAACAGAGAAGGGACCCCATGGGCAATGGATGCGTTCCTTGTGCTGAGCACAGCATGGACTACATCTGAGAGCCCAGCCTGGCGTGAGCCCAGCAACGTGCAGGGGCTGTGGGCAGGGGCTGGACAGGCTCTGTAAGTGCAGCTGAGTGCCAGCTCTGCTCTGGGGCTCAGCCCAATTGCTCTCCGTTAAAGAGCCCCTGGAAAAGGGCAAACACCCACATACAGCCTGCCCAGAGGGGCTGTGACAGCTCCTGGACAGGACCCCCCAGGTTACCCTGCAGCAGGTCTAAAACTCCCTCCCTGAGGAAGGGAACCCCCAGAAGGGCAGGAGCTGGGTCCCAGGGACCCCCTTACTGCATGTCAGTGATCCCAGCTAATGCCAGCCACAGGTGTTACTGCCCACCTGCACCACCCACCTCCTCCCAAGACTGGGGGCCCTGGGACACTCCTCTCTGCCAGCACCCACATCCAGCGCTGGCACATCTCCTCTGGGCACGATGAGGGCAGCACCCCAGAGGACCCTTAGCCCCTACCTTGTGCGTCAGCGAGTGCTGCTTGAGGTGGTGGATCTGGCTGAACTCCATCCCACACTCGGTGCAGACAAAGGGCCGGACGTTCTGGTGCTTCAGCATGTGGTTCTGCAGCTGGCTGCGGTAGTGGAAGGACTTGCTGCACTCCAGGCACTGGTAGAGCGTGGGGCCCTGGTGCGTGGCCAGGTGCCGCTTCAGCTGGGTGAGCGTGGAGAAGTCCAGCCCACACTCCACGCACACGTGGCAGCGCCCGCTCTCGTGCTTCACCTCGTGCGCCTTCAGCTCGCTGGGGTAGGCGAAGCCGCGGCCGCAGAAGCGGCAGCTGTAGGGCTTGATGTCGGTGTGCAGCAGCATGTGCCGCTTCAGGTGGCTGGTCTGAGTGAAGGCTTTGCTGCACACCCCGCACTTGTGGGGCCGTGTGCCCTGGTGGGTCAGCAGGTGGGTCTGCAGGTGGCTGGGCTGCTTGAACAGCTTGTTGCAGTGTGGGCAGGAGTGGGGCTTGATGCCGTTGTGGCCCAGGATATGGGTCACCAGGTTGTACTTGGAGGTGTAGGACTTCTCGCACATGCGGCACTGCCAGCGCTTCTGGCGGTCCCCTGCCTCCACCAGGTAGGAGTCATCGATCTGCACGTTGATGTCCAGCCGGTCCAGCTGCGCCTTCCTGCTGTGCTCACTGGTGCCGCCGGCCGCCTCCAGCTCCCCTGGCTCCTGCCAGCCACAGCCCTGCTCACTCTTCACCTGCTCGGGGGATGCCGGCGCAGGGGCCTCCACCTCACCAGGGGATGGGGCGCCCGCCTCGAAGGTGCCCACGGTTTGTGGGGCCCCCACAGCGCCGCTGGCCAGGTCACTGCCCCTGCGCCGGCGCTCGGTGCCCTCCAGCTCCCGATGCCGGCGCAGGTGCCGCAGGCGTCGGGGCTTCCTGCTGAAGGTGCCCAGATCAATCATCTTCATGGCACCACTCTGCACTGCTGACTCCGGGCCGGGCTCTGGGGGCTGGGGCGGATGGCCATGTTGCCCCTCGTCTTCCTCGTCCCCAGGGATGGACGTGCTGTACGGTGGCTCAGCCTCTACCTCTGCCTTCTCACTCTTGACCTTGGGCACCAGCCTCACAGGTGGCCTCTTCCTCCTCCGGGCATGCTTCTCCAGGGAGGACTCTGCCTCCAGAGTGTCTTCATCCTGCCCATCCCCAGGCGCCTGCTCCTCACCCTCAGGCTCCCCAGGCTCCGTGGTGGCATTGTCCAGTTGCTCCCCGGCCAGCCCCGGGAAGAAGCCAGTAGGGGTGACGGTGGCCCCGAGCAGCTCATTATCGGACACCAGGCCCAGGACCGCAGCCTGTGCCAGGGACAGCACCACCACCGCGTCCGTCTGCGTCCCGCACTCGCTGAACCGATTCATCTCTCGCCGCCGGCCTACGCTGTCATGGCTGGGGAGGGAGAGACACAGCCGTGAGCCCCTGGCACCCACCAACACAGACACTGTGCCGCAGGGGCTCATTCCAGCCGTCACTTCTTTCCTCAGTGAACCCCAGACTGACACGGGTGATGCCAGCATGGGTCCCCAGCACCACACACCCCAGGATATGGGACAGAGCGGCTCCAGGGGTTTCCACTGTAGGGAGGAGCAGGAAAGCTTGGATCCGTGCCCACTGTCAGCCTCTCTGAATGGGCTATTAGTTCCTGGGGCTGGGGTTTGGCTGCTTGCATGCCCTCAAGCTCCTAGGAGTGGAGGAGACTCCAGGGAACAAGTGCCTGCACAGTCTGGGAACTGGTCACAGCTGAGTGTGGCTCTGAGCTCTGGCAGGAGCAGCAACAGCACAGGGCACAGGGAGCATGAGGGACGGGGCCCAGACCCACCAGGACCATCAGGACACAGCCCGCTAGCAGTGGGCCTAGGCATGGGCAGAGGCTGTGCTGGGCTCAGCACTGGTGGCTGGCACACTCAGCTTGGGGGTCCCAGCACCAGCACAGCATCCTCCCCCCCAGCAGCCAGCGAGGACAGGCAGGGATGAGCCTGGAGAGCCACCGCTTCCTCCCGCTGAAGGAGTGTTCTCCTAAATACAATTATTCCTGCAGCTACAACAAAGAAATCCTGCGGGGGAGGTAAAAGAAGGATAAATTCTGAGCCAGATCCTGTCACAGTCCCAGGAGAACCTGCCCAGCTTGAGGAGATCACGGGATCTACCTCCACTTTGGAGCAGGGAAACCCCACAGTGCCTGGGCATCATCCCTGCAGCCAGACCAACTACAGGGACACCAAGCACGGACAGACCATTGCCTGTCCTGCAGGCAGCTGCCGGCTCCTGCCGACCCTGCACGGCCCTGGCTGTCCCCTCATGCCAGTGCTGTGCACACCCGAACACCAGCCACGGTACCTGGGATGGGACGGGGAAGAGGATGGGGCGACGGGGAAGGTGAAGAACCAGAGCGGGAAAAGACAGAGAAGGGGAGCAGCACCAACTACAGGGGCTTGGCTGCCCGCAGACACCTGGGGTACGGGGGCCCTCTCCAGTTCCCTCCCATCTCCTGGGCCACCACGGGGCTGGCACTGGCCACAGCACTGGTGACTCTTGGCCCAGGGTCAGACACACCCGATGAGGGGACCCTGCCCAGGCTGGAGCTGCCAGGGGGATGCTGTGAGGGCAGGCAGGAGGAAGATCTCAGCCAAGCACCCCCGTCTGCCCGGGCACCCCCTCCCCTGCCCGAGCACCCCGGAGAGCCAGCGGGCAGGGATCAGGGACTGGAGGGACAGGAATGGAGGGGAGGGGCGTCTTCAGGCTGCAGGGAGGAGACGGAGAGGAAGAGGATGGGGGTGGGAGAAGGAGGAGAAGGAAGGGGATGAGGGAGTGTGAGTGCGGAGGCAGCGAAACAAAGCAAGGAGTGGGGGAGGGCGGTGGCGGGAAGAGGAGGAGGGTTGGGAGGAAGAAAGGGATCAGTCAGGGAGGTGGCTGCTGACGTGCACTGAACGGCCCCGGGGCCGTACCCCGCCAGCTGGGACCCCCTTTCCCCTGGGGCTCCATGAGGCCCCTGAGCTGCCCACTGCAGGCAGAAGGGACATGGGAGAGGGGACCCAGCTGCTCTGCCCGCGTCCCCAGCATGGCAGAGGGGTCAGTGGGGCCCCCAGCACCGTGCTGGGTCTCTGTCCCCCAAAACAAGCACCACGAGACAAGGCGGCTGCAAGACCAACGCACTCACACGTTCCCCAGTTACAACCACCCCAAACCAGAGGCTTTTAGGGGAAAGTAAACGTGGATTCCTACTCTGAGCACTGGGAAAGGGGACGAGCTCTCCTCCTCAGCAGGAAAACCAAAGCCTTGTGCTGCACAAACCTCTCTGCACTTGTCTCCACCGGACACTCGAGCCCTGGGACACGGTATAGAAGATTTGCTGTCCGAGGCCACGGCGCTCCGGAGCTGCAGCTGCACAAACACCACACAGGGAAGCAGGAACAGGGGCAGAGGCAGCTGTTTCACTTCCCGCTCTCACTTCCCTGTTCACGCCTCGGCACTCGCCAAGGCAGCGGGAAACACCGTTCCCCAATACACTGGCAAGCGAGGCGGGGTCATGTACTTCAGCTCGCCCAGGAAACTCCCAACACGCCGGAGTGCGGAGCGCTGCCAGCGCCTCTGTGCTCCAAGGGAGCTCCAGCAGCCAAGGCAGAGGCCCCGGGCCCATTGCTGGGACAGAGCGCAGTCCTGCCACAGCCGCTCCCCCTGGGAGCGGGACCATGCCCAGGGCTGGAGCACGCACAGCTCCCGAACAGTGTGCAAACACTCCCGTCCCGGTGCTGATCTCAGCAGCGACACAAGCACCTCCTCCAACTCCTCCTCCTCCCCCGCCTAGACCTCCAGAACTGTGCCTGCACCTGCAGGCTTTCACCCACTAAGCTCAGGGTTCCTCTCCAGTGCTGCTGCTGGGAACCAAACTCTCCTGCAGGCCTTAAGAACCTTTAGTTCTCAAATCCAAGCCCTTTGGGAAAGGCTCGGGTCCCTCCAGCTCACTTCCCGATGCAGACTCTCAGCTGCCCATCCTTTTCCCACGTGGGGGAGGGGGGTCACACAGACTCAGACTCGCCAATGTCCCCTCTGCCAGCGGCATGTGCTGAGCTCCTAGTCCACTCACCCATCTCTCCCCTCTCCAAGACCACAGGACGGATGCACCCGGGGCCAGCAGTGGTAGCTGCTGTCCCTGATCCTTCGGGGGTTGTGAAACTTGGGTTTCTTTCATCATTTCTCCTCCTACTCCACGGTTTAGTTTTGGTGCAATCTCTCCTCCCATCTTTCCCAACACATCTGGGAAGATCCAGGCTCTGCCCTGGCACATCCTGCAGACCCTGCCCTCCCTTGCCCTGGCTGCCCCCCTCAGAGCCTCCACCAGCTCCTCACTCACCACCTCGTCACTAAAAGCAGTTTTTTGTCATGGCTTTCACTTCGGTGTGCTATTTTGTCTCTATTTTCCTCTCTTGTACCATGATTAGCTCCCCAAATACTTCTCACTGGGTCCCTCTGGCAGCAGCATCTGCACAACAGGCTCTTTTCCACACATTCCTTGCTGGATTCTAGATTTTCCAGCCACCAGACTAAGAGCTGTGTCTGTGGGCACGTTTCCCTTCCTTTTGCTGTTTTACCTCCCTTGGTTTCACCCACCTGCCCAATCACTTGTGCCACCACCCCACCTGTTTCCTCAGCTAGTGGCACCACTCTAGAGACAAGAACCTGGTAAATCCTCAATCGAGTGGCATGAAAATGTTACATCTGGTCCACGGAAGCCTCCCCTTTGCGCCCACAGGTTTGCCTGTAACACCTGAGACCCAAAAGGGTCTGAGCTGAAGGAGTACCCGCACCCTCAGAGCCCCCATTGCAGGAACCTTTGCAGGTCCCTTGTGTAGGACCCCCATTACAGGACCCCCATTTCAGGGCTCTCTGTGGGACCCTTCTGCAGACCCTCTGCTGCCAGTGCCTGCAGGGTGCTGGGGGGGTCCCCAGGGACAGATGTTGTGGTACAGACCTCAGACCTAGGGGGGAAAGCTCCCAAGGCACAGGATCGAGCCCCAGGACAAAGTGAGACCCTGGGAATGGGGGGGGGGTCTCGCTGAGGAAGGAGACAGTAAAATTGTTCAAGACTTTTTACCAGAAAATGGCTGATAATGGATCTGATATTTGTGAGAAAACCTTTGATTTTATTTTCCTTTCTTTCTCAAAAGCAGCCTTCATTTAAATTTAATAAAGGGGAAAACAGGCTTTCATCTTGCCTGCAGATTTCACATAAAGCTGCTCAACCCCTCACAATTCCAAACAGAAAAATGTTGTTTTCCTGAAAATCAAAACTAAAATTATTCCCAAACCTGACCCAGCGTGTCTGTCCTGCACCAGCCCAAGGATCTGAGGGCCACCTTGGCTGCACTGCCCGGCTCTGTGTTGGTCATGTGTGCCAGGGGCTGACCCACAGAGTGGCTCCAGACACCGTGGCAGAACTGAAACTGGCACTTCTTGTCCAAGAACTGACCCTGATACAGAGGAACTGCTGTAAAAATGAGCCAAAGCTCTGAGAAACGGGCAGGAGCCATGGGGGCCAGGTGCTGCTGCCACAAGAAAACAAACACCTGTTTAAATTCAGTCAGCGTCTCCACACTAGATACTGTCAAACTACATTTTTAAAGGAAAACTTTTAAGGAAAACTTCTCCCGAAAAAAGAAACCTCCACTGTCAGTGGATCAGAGAGCGGCCGCTCCCTGCAATCTCCAACCCGTGACAGACGTGACATCACGTGTGCCACTGAAGTGCTTCTGGGTGGAGGAAGAGTAGTCTTTGGGGGCTCTGGCTTCACAAAACAAAGGACACAACCTGGGATTTGCAGCGGGATGTCGGTAATGTTTTTAGTAAGAGCAGGGGGAAAACCAGGTTGGGGAAAGTGAGGCGCTGGGACAGACAAGGGCTCCTGGAGGAGCGGGTGTTCTCAGAGCACATCAAAGCCTCTCCAGCCTCTTCACGGGTGCTTCCTCTGAAAATATTCCATGGAATTGGGGTATTCTCACTCTGACCACTGTGTCCATCGATCAAAGGTAAATATTTACCCCTTTGAAGATGTACGGTTATCGGCAAACTCTGACTGGGAGGGAAAAGGGAATGGCTTTCAAATAACCAGAGGTTACCAGTGCTGCAGAACAAAAGTGTGTGGAGCACAGAGCTGCCTGGTTCCTCCCTTATCTGCCCAGGGATATGGGATCCACCAGTGCGAACTGGGGTGAGAGGGTCAGGCTAAAGACAGCAGGTGCTGCGGCCGCTCACTGAAGGGGGACAGAGCTGCCATCCCAAATGCTGTTCCCAGCACACAGGCACCTGTGCTGAGCCGTGACATCCCACTCCTGCTTCCTGTTCTGCTGGAAATCCACTTCTTCCTCCTTCTGACACTGAGGTTCTATCCCTCTTCTCCTCCATCCCTCTTCTCCTCCATCCCTCACTCCGCCATCCCTCCAGCCTCCAACCCTCCATCCCTCACTTCTCTATCCCTCTGTTACTCTATTCCTCTGTTCCTCCATCCCTCTGCTCCTCAATCCCTCCGCCCCTCCATCCTGCCAGCCTCCATCCCTCTGTTCCTCCATCCCTCGCTCCCCACCCCCAGTATCCTCTGCTCCTCCATCCCTCCAGTTGCTCCCTCATTCTTCCCGTTTCCCTGGCAACGCCCATCTCGCGCCGAGATCTGTCCCCTCTCTCCCTCTTATCTTTCTCTTCTCTCTTTCATCTCTCTCCTAATCTCCCTCTCCATTCTGAACCTCTGTCCTTTGCTTCCTTTCTCTCTCTCTCCTTTTTCATCTCCTCCAATGCCTTCTCTGTCTCAGGGTTACAATTATTTGAATCTCACTTTAAAGAAATGATCTATTTAATTAACCACTGGGCCCTGGCCTCGCTCCTGCCCTCCTGCAACCCACACGCCCAGCACAGGATCCCTGCCCACAGCCCAAAGTGCCTCTTGGCCGAGGACGATGAGGTGACAGTGCCCTGCCATCCCTTCTCCAGCACCTGACAGCCATGACCTCCAGCCCCCTCTTGTCCAGTCTGGACTTTTTCCAGAAAAGACTGGACCAAGTGATCCCTGAGGTCCCTCTGAATCTGGATTCCATGACTCCATGATCCTAATACAGCTAGCATAGAAGCCAGCAGCTCCTGTGCCATAGATCACCCTCAACTTCTATGTTATATCAAAACAAGGGGAGACTAAAATTCATGGGCAAAAGGTGTTTCCTGAAAATCAGAGTTCCTGATTGCATCCATTTGGCCATGGGGGTAATGGAAAGATGGGAGGAAGACAGGCTGCCCCAGGCTCTGGGGCCAGTGGGAAGGAGCAGGGAGCCTGGCTCTGACTGGGGGTCACTTCCAGGGACTCCTGTGTTGTGGCACAGCCAGGAGCCCCAAGGCGCAGGCCCGTGGCCACCAGCACTGTCCCTGCTCTGGGGAGGTCTCTTTAGGGAACTTCGCATGGACTGAGCCAGAGCAAATGCTGGAGCTAGCATTCTGCTCTAGCCAGGGGGTGGAAAACCTGTGCTCTGTGAGCAGTCAAAGGTGCATCAAAACTGTACCAAAACATCACCAAAGTTGCACCAAAACCGCGCCAAAGCCCCACTGAAGCTGCACCAAAGCCACCAATGGTTCATGCCCAGGGCGGTGCCTGGGCAGGGAGCATTTTGGGAAGGGGATTCTCCTTGGCCACACCTGCCTTCCTAAGGAGCTCCTGTTGCTGTGCCACAGGGCACAACATCTCCTCCCTAGCAGACCAAATCGATCATGCTTCAGGCCTGATCTTCCAGCCCTTCTGTCCTCAGAGCCCTTCCCAGAGCATGGTGCCAGGGCACCAGGGGAGCGGTGGTGGTGAGTGGAGCTGCTGGTGGCACCTGGAGCAGTGACGCTGGATCAGCCCCATCTGCTGAGCGACGGGTTTCCTCAGAGCCACCAGAATCCCCATGGCCTCAGGGGTGTGTATGAGACTCTTGCTGTCATTCCTGTGTGGAAGGGACTGAACGCTGGCACCTTGTGTCCCTCAGACCTGAGTGCAGCGACTGACCACGACCAATGCACACCCTGCACACCAGGCGCCCGACACTGCTCTGTCCTGGCACATCCCACGTTTCCTCATGGGGTCCTTGCGTGAGCCCCCCATTCCTCTTTGGAACAAACACGGCCTCTCTATTCCCACCCACCTGCACGCAGGTATGTGTTGAGGCAGAGAGGTCCAGGATCTGCCGTTAGAGCTTATGGTCACGTCATCCCTAAAAATGCTGCTGCTCCTGAGCCCCAGAGGCAGGAAGAGCCTTTAAATCAGGTAACTGGTGTGGGGTGAGCTGAGGGAGAGGGGCTGCAGCTGCCTGGACCCCCTCTGGCAGCACAAGCACCCAGTGCCCAGCCAAGGCAGCACCGACCCCAGACCCCCTGGTGCTCCAGGGGCTTGTCAGGGGTTTGGGACCAGCAGTGTATGCAGCACTGCCAGGAGCAGGGAGGGCCCCCAGCCCTGCTGCTGTCCCAGCCTGGCTTCAAAGGCTCCACACAGAACCCTCGCTCTGCCTTGGAAAACAATTTTTGCTTTTAAATGAAATAAACAGGGAAAGAAAAGACTTTCAAGTTCCTCCTTGCTGTAACGGCTTCTCCCCGGCACAGTCCCTTTCCTCTCCGAAAATAGCCGAGCTATTCAAAAGAGATGCGAGAAGAAAAAAAGGAACTGAATAGAGGAAAAGGGAAAGAAAAAAATGGAGCCCCAAGGGGGTGGAGAAAAACAGAATGAAAAGACAGCAAAAGTAAAGAAAAGGGATGAAAAATAAAGGAGGGGGAAGAGAGAGACAGACAGAGGAGCTTTGAAAAGAAAGAATGCTGCCAGCCTGAATACAGGGAGCAGGAAAAAAGGGCCCTGAAAAGAAAGAGCCGGCTGGAATGACCTCTCATTCAGGGCTGTGCCAATCACCGCCGCGATGGAAATCCTTTCTTCTTCCCTGCATTCTCTCTCTTTCCAGCGGGGGCAGAGGGAAGAGGAAGAAAGGGGAGCTAATTCTCAGCATAGCAGAAAATAAATCTGCTCTTTGCGAAGACCCTGAAAGGCGCCGAGGCGCTGACAAACCCGTTCCCAGCACTCACACATGCAGATGGGGACAGAAGGGAAATGGGACTGAGCAGTGCTGGGCCGGACTACCTTTGCCACCTCACTATTCCTCTGGAAAATGAAGGAGCAAACAGCCCAAGCAAACAAATCTGTAGGAACAAGTGCGAATTCAGGTCAACCCCCAAACCTTGCAGGGAAAGATGAGGGATGGTTGTGGCAGAAGCAAACCCAGGGGCCTGATGCTGGGCTAGGTCCTGCAGGGAGCAGGGGGCAAAGGGTGGGTGCAGCTCCCTTCGCCCTGCAAGCCCCAAACCCTCCAGCACCCACCCTTGCCTGGAAAGACCCAACACAGCTTTTACCCGGATCTCTGAGCCCCAGCACTGCCCCGGTTCATTTGGCATCTTCAGCAGCGGCGGGGGTTAACAGACCCTCGTGTGTGGAGATGGACCAAAGTGCCCAAACAGCCCCAGATGAACCAAAGTGCAGGGGGAGAACAGCGCTGCAATGTGGGACAAAGGGAGGTGACACCCAGGGGGAAGGAAACACTGGAGATAGAGCCCACCAGGACAGCAGGTTCTCTGGGACAGAGGCAACAAGCACCTTGGTGTCCTGCTGAGACCCAGGCGTGATGCCATCCAACCCCAAAGCAGCCCGGGGCTGAGGTGGAGAGGAATGTCCTGAGCCCATGTAGGATCACTCCTGCTTGACACAGCTCTTGCTCAGCATCCCCAGGCCTGGGGTTAATCATAAACTGCCAGGACTTCAGGGCAGAGCCATAAATGTGGCCAGAGGTCGGAGGAGACAACACACAGGGAGGAGGAGTTCAGAAACCCTGGTGTGTGTGACCCAGCTGGCTGTAAAAGCGGAAAACCAACCCAAAACAGTATAAATGGGAGATGTGTATCACCCCAAAGGGAACAGGCTGCCTGGTGGGATGTGAGCAGCTGCTCAGGCGCAATGGAAGATCCCCACAGTGGGAAGGGTCTCACTTAAGGGTGTTACTTTCATGAGCATTGCTGCCCTTATCCTTGGGAACAATTTTAGTCCAGTTTTGATATTCCCATGTGTGGAGCCTGTCCATTCTGCAGGACGGTGGCTCGTGGGCCTGGCTGTCCCTGTCTCCCCAGGCTCTGTCCTGTGCTGGACTGGGAGGACAGAGAAATGGAAACATGGGGCTAGCCCAGATCCATTCATGGCACCAGTGATGTCCAACCAGAGTTAAAGGCAGTGAGCAACATGAACACCCCAGACCACATGTAGTTCTGCTAATAGTTTTGGCCTTCCCACGTGCTGGACACCGGGGTGCACCCCCTGAGCCCCTGCACCCGGACAGATGCTACCCCTCACACCGTGACCACCAGCCCCGAGGCAAACAGGGAACAGCACAGCCCAGCACAGGCACGCACAGCTCCCCACTGCTCTCCTACTGCTTATCCCAGGCAGGAGGCAAGGGGGTCCCAGAGCCCTGCAGGGCTGGGGGCTGCCCACTCCCCACAGGGATGCTGTGCCTCCCACACCCGGGCATCACTGAGCTCTGCCACAATCCCTGCATCTGCTGTCCCCGCTGCAGGGCTGGGTAATAAGTTAATCATAGCTGGGGGGTTCTAATTTTGATGTGATAATTAATACTCGACCGGATAATCTTCCACATGTATGGCTGCTGGTCCTGCAGCCGCTGCCGGCTCCGGCGGCTGGGGAGGGCTGTGCTGGGGACAGGCGAGGGGCTGCAGGGCATGGGGACACTTCGTGCTGTGTCTGTTCTGCCAACTCCAGATTTTGAGGCTGTTCTGCTTTGGAGAAACTGCCCCTGTGTGCCACAGCCCCCGGGGCATCCCCGAGCACAGCACCAGCAACTGTGGTTGGCCTCAGCGCTGGGGAAGGTCCCAGTGAGTGAGGCACAGCTGAACCAGCATGGGGAACACCGACCTCCAGCTCTGTGGCTCAGGAATCACCTCTGGCACAAGGAACCCGCTGCGGAACTTGGCCCACACAGCCCAGTCACAAACACAGTGAGTGCCACTTCCAACAGACCCGAGGTGGAGAGAGGGGAGAGAATCGGAGCTTTCCGCCATGGGCAGGAAGAGGTATGGGCAGGAACTGGGGAGCACTGAGCCCCCTTCCACCCACACCAGGCACTGGACCAGGCCACCTGGGAGTGTCCCACTCCCAGTTTTCCAATAACGAGGCTCTTCGACGATTACAGGAACAAACACAGCTGCAGAGCTGCCAGTGCCACTTCTACTTTCAGATCCCCAAGGTGAGAAATGTTTCAGATTCTTTTCTGCACAGCTGAGCAGGTCAGGGACGAGTGTTTGGGAGGCTGAGATGGACAGATGGAGCAGGAAGCACCGGACAAAGGTCCCTGCTGGTGGCAGTTCATGAATGCCCAGCTCAGGACTGACCCAAGCCAAGTGTGGAAGACACGGTATCCCCACACGGCCCAAAGCCAGCTGTGCCTGCTGCCCCCCACAGCACCAGCCTGTCTGTATGGCCAATGTCTTTGAGATCCACAGCAGCAGAGGACTTGGCTGCTTTTCCTGGGGGGAAGGCAGAGGTGTCTGGTCTGGGGGTGCTGTGCTGGCTGCATGCTGCTGCCAGGTCATAGGGCCAGGGTAAAAGGCAATTCCCGCGTATTCCACCTGTGCTTTCGTGTGTCATCGTGCTGTGAAAGCTCCTGTAGTGCTCCTGACTTGGCAGAGGCCAGGATTTTATAAAAAATACACATATTTATCCTTTGCAAAGGAGCTGAAAGAACGGGGTCTGGCACTGCTGTCCGGAGTGTGTTGCAGTGGCTGGACAGTTGACACGGACACAACCCGGCACACCATGAGCTCACTGGGAGCAATGCCCAGGGCCCTGCAGCTCGTGGCTGTCCCATTCCCGAAAATGGAGTCAATGCTGGATGAACCTGGCCTGGGAGCTGCTGTGGGCACTGCGGGATGGATCCCCTGCCTGGCATAAAGTGCTCAGATAGGGCTTGCTGGGTGATACAGGGAGATGCAGTGGGCAAATCCCACTTGTGAGTGGGAGGGTGGGGATATTCGCACCATTTATTCATCCTAATTAATATTTCCCAAGGTCTCAGTGAGGCTGAGCTGTCTCTGCCTTGGTTCTGGCAGCCCTGCAGGCTGCACCACTTGCCCTCCCCTGTTGTCATCCCAATCTACAGAACCCCTGTGCTTCGTGCCCTTCCTTCTCACAGCCAGAAAGTCCCATAAACACACACAATATTCAGCTGTTGAAATAATTTCCTTCTATGTGTCCCTTGTTGATAATCACAAAACCAAACCACTGGAGCCCCCATAAATCAGGGCTAGCTCTCGGCAGGCGAGCTCACTGACGGCCCAGCCGGGCTCTGCTGGTGCCCATGCGGAGCGGCCAAGGCGCAGACAGGGATGGATGGGAAGGGATTCAGCAGAGACTCAGCGCTCTGATGGAGGAGGCTCGTCCAGCTCTGCCAACGGTTCTGCCTCTGGGAAAGCATTTTTTCTCCAGAGGGCACTCCTGGCCCCAGGTCAGAGCTCCTCTGAGGGGCATTAGCTCCCAGTGAGCTGGTGCCCCCTCAGCCATGGGCACATGTGGGCCGGGGCTGGAATCATGGAATCACTGAGGCTGAAAAGCCCTCCGAGGTCATGGAGTCCAACTGTGCCCCAGCACTGCCAAGGCCTCCGCTAAACCACATCCCCAAATGCCACGTCCACACAGCATTTGAACACTTCTAGGGCTGGTGACTTGTGTACAGCAAGCACGGAGTGGCCACGGCAAGGACAAATTGATGGCTCTGGAGCAAAGCCAAGGGCAGAGCCAGGAGGGCAGGTCAATCTGTGCCTGGGAAGGGTGACTCAGCCAGCTCAATAAATGAACAAGGAATTGATTGGCATGGAGCAGGGAGGTGTTTGAGTTGGGAGAATAAGACGCCTACATTTTGCATGGCAGAGCGGTCAGGACTCAGAGTAGAAAGCCCTCTGTGAGGAAGGAGAGCCTCACAATCCCTGTGGATTGATTGGGAAGGGAAGCAGCTCCCTGGAACATCCATCCTAACCACAAAAACAATTCTTCCCAACAGCAGCCACCAGCCAGGCTGGTCCTGGGCATCCTTGATCCACCCAGCCAGTACTGAACGTCCCTGATCCTCCCAGCCGGTCCAGGATGTCCCTGATCTGCCTGGTCATGTGCAGCATCTCCAGGGAGGTTGGGATGAGCAGGCCAGGCTACCCTGAGGCTTTTGTGATCTCAAAGGCCCTTTCAAACCAAAATGATTCCAAGGTTCCAGGGAGCAGTTCTCCCTTGAGAGCAGCCCATCATGGGTTGGACAAAGGGCTCCTCAAGGGAAACCTCTCGACTCTGTTCTCCAGCTTGCTCATGGATTCCCAGTCCTGAGCCCAGAGGAACTGGCAACTACCCAACTTCCAGTTCAACCCCCAAGCCAGAGGCTGGTGCTGCGGGACATGGGGAGGGCTCTGGGATGGTGGGTGTGGGAACAGACTGGAGGTGAGAGAAGGGAAAAGCTGCCAAGGAGCACACCAGAATTTAAACTTGAAAGCAAAAGAAGGGGAGAGACAGAGCTGGTTAAACCAGGATAACATGGTGACGGACAGGGTGCCAGGAGAGAGGGAGAGAGGGGAGAATGGCCTGACACCTCAGAGAATGGGCATGAGAAGATGCTGCTGCTGAGAAACAGGAAAGATAAATTTAGAGGCAGTGGTGAGCGCTCTTCCTCTGGAAGCTCTGCCTGTCCTTCCTCCCCCTCGTCTCCTTCGCCAGGTCACCCCCAGCATGGGCAGGATGTGGGCTCCAGCCTGCTGTGGCTCTGATGGCTGGGGCCAGTCCCAGCTGTGCCCAGGGAGGGACCCTGGTCCTGCTGCGGGGCCGACTGGCCAGCGAAGGCTCCCTGCAGAGCATGAGCAGCCCCTCACCGTCCCATCCTGGCGCCGTTCGTGGCTCCCACCCGCAGTCCCCAGGAAACTCCTGTTCCCCAGCCGCAGCTCCCAAGCACAGCATGTCGGGGTGTGCACTGCCCAGGCACAAACGTGGGTCTCCACGGACGAGAAGTGGAAGTAAAACAATGAGCATGAAGCGTGCTGCTTCCTCCTCCCAGCCTGCTCTTCCCAAACGGACGTGCTGCGGTACGGCCCGGAATGGCCTGGCTGCCTTTGCTTTCTGCCAGACCCAGGCTGTGTCAGCGTCTGGAGAGGAGAAGGCTGCAGGAAGACATTAGAGCTCCTTCCCATGCCTAAAGGGGCTCCAAGAGAGCTGGAGAGGGACTTTGGACAAGGACCTGGAGTGCCAAGAAGAATGGCATCAGACTGACAGAGGGCAGGGAATTGCCACAGGGTGCCCAGAGAAGCTCTAGCTGCCCCATCCCTGGAAGTGTCCAAGGTCCAGTTGGATGGGGCTTGGAGCAACCTGGTGTTGGATCTCCAGGGCCACAAGCCATACTTTGTCCTACCAGACCTCCCTGCCTCTCACAGCCGTGGTGTTCCCCAGCACCCCGTTATCCCCGGGTTACCCCTGGAGCCAATCTGGAAAAGATTTGCATGAACTTTCTGCAAGTTTGTCTTTGCTTTGCACAACAGGGCACCCAGACACTGGTCACTTTTCCTTTTACTAAAAACTGTGATGCTTTGCAGGGAACATTGTCCAAACACTGTGAGGACCAGGAGGTGACAGCACAGGGACACCGCAGAGCCGCCCACAGGTGCTGACACATTGTTCCTGTTAATCTTCATTAGAAATACTCAACTGCCAAATGACAGATGGACAGCTGTGAGAGAAGGCCAGGAAAAGTCAAAAACATATTTCTTCCCTTTAATTTAAAGTTTGGCAAAGAAAGTTCATCACTGCTTGTTCCCTCAGTGTGGCGAGCCCTGTTCCTCTGTTGAAGCTGAAGCCAGGCGAGCAGAACAGCCTCCCTGGTGTCTAAATACAGACCCCCAAATACACAAATACAGACCTTCCTCCACGGCTCCTTCCTGACTGAAACACCACATTTCACTGTGTTTGGGCAGAAAATGGGATTTAGAGAAAGCCATGCTGGGCATGGGCTGTGCCAGGTCTTCTCTCACACCAACCCCACTGCAACCTGCAGCCACTTGCCAGGATGAGGGAGAAGGAGGAGGAAGGTGTGCACGGGGCTGAGGAGAAAATGTGGGACAGAGGAACAAAGGGAAAACACTTGTCACTGATCATGGTCTCTGTCCCCAAGGTCAAGCCCTTTGGGAAGGGCTCAGAGGGGACCATGACTCATCCTGAGGACTCTAGCCACAGGCAGCACAAAGGATGGGACTGGGGCACTGCTGGGACGCCGCATCCCGGCCGTCCTGCAGCATTCTTCCAGCCCCACTGTGCCACCTCCATGGCACATGTGCCCTGAACAGGTATTTGGGGCATTCCAGGAGCTGGCACCTGAGCCCAGACAAGTGGGCTCTGTGAGCCAGGGACGTGATGGGGCTTGGGAAACCAAATCTGGGAGTGGGTGGCAGAGGGAAGAGGGAGCAGCAACAACAAATCCAGCGGGAAGCCCCCTTGACACTAGGCTACCCCTCATCCCCACACTGGCTCTGGCCTGGAAATCCCCAGGGACATGCCCAGAGACTGGGCTTGAGCAGAGGCTGAGCTGGAGCTGACTTCTCCACAAGGAATAACTGCAAAATGAAGGAGTGCAGGCAGCCTCTCTCTCACGGGTTGTGATGCTGGCATATTCCTGGCGGTACAAACCGACTGCTTTGTCGATCCCTCAGTATTCCCAGCTGCAGAGCAAAGCGGGACAGCGCCTGTGCTCCTCCCTCTCCACATCATGATACCCAAAGTAGTTGATAAATTAAAACGGCCCAATAAAACCATCCAAAACATTTTATCAGGGATTAAACCAAGCCCAAAATGCCAACATGAGCCGTGACCCACACCACCAGAGATGCTCCACTCTTCCTGCTGCTGCAGGGACCCATGTCTGACCCTATGAGTCACCCCCCAAGTTTGGGTGGGAATGTGTCCTGGGGTGTAGCAGAGCTTGAGCTCCTATTTCCCATTTTGGAGGGATACAGCGTGGCCCATAAAGAGGGCACTGACACAAAGCTGCTTGCAGGAGAGGAGCCGGGCCCAGGCGAGGGGGACGTGCCTGTTCCACAGCTGCTTCTGCAGTGAGGATTTGTCACCCAGGGTGGGAGCAGGGGATGGTCACAGCCCGGCCAGTGCTGCCCCAGCTGCTGCTCCCTATGGCCAGCCAGGGACTGGGCACCTCTGGGACCTCCAAAGCGAATGCAGAGGCTGGTGCCTCCCAGTGCCTTCTCAGGGTCCCCATGACAGCCATGCCTGGAGTCTGCCTCCAACCCAAGATGTATTTGTTCAATCTTGTGGCCAATTTGTTCAGTCCAGCTGCACTGTGTGGGAACCACTTGGATCCACAGCTCGGTTGGACCAAACCTGGGATAGAGGAGTGACCAAGGCAAGCCTGGGAGCATGGTGTGGGGAGTAGGAGTGTGGCATGGGATGCAAGATCATGGTGTGGGGGACAGGAACGTGGTGCGGGATGTGGGAGTCTGATGGAGCTGCAGGCTTTGCACCTGGGAGGGAATTGGGCTTTGGAGCTGGGGGCAAAGTCAGGCTCCAGTCCAGTGGAGGTCAGGGTCTGGGCTGGCCCCATTCCCCCGGTCACCCTCTTCTTCCTACACGGCTGCTCACAAGAAAAATCCTAATGCTTGACTAATTAATTAAATATAACTAATTTGTCCATCGCACCCTGTTATGACCAGAGCTCCGGAGGGCTTTCACGCAGCTCCCCTTGGTCCCTTGCTTGGGCACAGAACTCAGAGGCCCCCAGCCCTCACGGAGCCCACACGGAGCACCAGGAGGTCCCACAGCGGGACATGCCGGGGTGTTCTGGGACTGAAGGTGAAGCGGGACCTGCCTATGTGTGTGGGACCAGCCCACAGAGTCACCCCCCACTCCCCACCGCATTTTACTCCCCCGGAGCACTTTGCCGCTGCGAACATGGGGGACCCCCCCCGGACCCCTACCGCTGGCCGGTCACAAACACCAGGAAACTCCCTAAACTTCGGGCACGGCGCGCGGGGACCGGACCCACGGTGCCGCCCGACCCCCGATCCCCCGAGCATCCCTCCCACGCGCGATACCGCTGTGGGGTCCCTCCTTGCACTGCTCCCCCCTCCCGCAACAGGTCAGGGCCCCCCGCCCCGCGCCCTCCCCGCAACTTTCCCGGCGGAGAAAGTTTGCGCGCGGCCACGGGGAAAGTTCTCGGGGGGTTTCATGGGGAGGGACAGCCCCACGCACAGAGCTGGGACCCCCCGTCCTCCCCGCTCCTCCCGGTCCCTCCCGCCGCCATCGCTCCCGTCTCCGTCGCGCGGGGCAGGAAGGCGGCGACATCCCGGTGTCCCCGCTGTTGTATCCCCCGTTGGAAGCGGGGGACGGTGGGTGGGCTTTAGGGGCACGGGGGGGGTCCGGTGAGGACTCACCGGCGGCTCCACGGGGCGGCGGCGGCGGCTCCGGGCCCGGCGCTGGGTGCGCAGGAAGGAAGAAGGAGGGAATGAGGCAGGGCTGACGTGAAGGGATGCAAAGCAGCTCCTCCTAACTCGCCCGCCCTTCATCTTCCTCCCCCTCCTCAACTTGCCCGACCACCGCGAACCGCCCCCCCCGTTCAGCAGCATCCTCCACCGGAGCCGGGGCCGCCCTCTGTGCCAGTCTGGGGGGGTCGAAGGTGGGGGGAATGAGGGTGGGAGTGGTCGACGAGGACCCTATGCCCACACTGTTCCTGCATTATGTCTCCTCTAGCAGCACAGGGGTCATTTTCTACCTCACCCTTAATTTTGGGGGGTTGTGACCCCGTAGAATGATGCCGAGGAAGGGATGACCTTTTCAAGGGACCCATATCCAGTTGGGCATCGCTCTCTTCCACTATGGGGGTGGGAAAGGTCATACGCACCCCAAAAAGCTTGTAGGGATTGATGGCAAAGACTCCTCTCTCCTCAAAAATGGGATGAGAGGAATTGGGGATGTTACAGGAATTGGAGGGGTTTGTGGGGGATGCTGTTCATCCAAGACAAAGAGGTGGAGGGAAAGGCCACGGTGTGCAGGGTAGGGTGGCAGGAGGTGGCCCGTTCCCAAAGGAAGGGAGTGTGGTGGGCTGCGGTAATAGGAAGGAGAGCAGGTGATCCAGAAGTTGGAGGGTTTGGGAAGGGGAGGTGCTGTTGGCTCTCCCAAGAAGGTAGAGGGAGAGGCTGAGCTACGTGGCTCAGGGGGGGATGTGGGGATGTGGTAGCAGGAGGCAGCTGGACCCCAAAGGGAGGGATGGGGATGCGATGTGGCATGGGAAGGAGAGTGGGTGGCAACAGCCAAGGATCTGCGGGTTGCAGGCTTTGCCTCCCATCGTGAGGAGGAGAAGGAGGAGAGAGGAGAAGGAACAGTACGAGTAGGAGGAGAAGGAGGACGAGGACAAGGAGGACGAGGACGACGAAGAGGAGGATGAGGGTCTCCTCCCCATGGAGGAAGGAGCATGTGGAGGCAGCCGGGATTCGACTGGTGTGTCGGGAGATTCTCATCTCCATGGAAGCAGGTGGCGCCGGCCGGACTAATCGCAGTAGAGTTTGTCTCCACACGCAGCCCTTTGTCTGGGCTCACTTCTGCTTTCCTGTGGGTTTTTTTTGTGTTCGTGGTGAAAACTGAGCTCCCTGCTCTGTTCCCGCTGCCACTGCCGGTGCTCACACCCCCCACGCCCGTCTGGGGGCTGCCCAGCATCCCGTCACGTCCCTGCTGCTGCCCGCCGGCCCAGCCTGGAGCCTTCTGGAGCCCGGGTCCATCTGGTGTCACTGGTCCCCAAACTGCCGCTTCCTTCCCCGAATTCCCAGCCCGGCCTCGCCCCACACGTGGCCTGGAAACGGCTCTGCCTGCACAAATATTTGCCAACACTGACGGGGAGAGACGAGGCGCAGGGACATTCACACCTTTGAATTCCCGTGCGTGCCCCAGCCAGGTGGTACGCCTGGACCTGGCACCTGGCGGGGCACAGAGCAGGGCACGGAGTGGTACATGCAGAGGGGCACAGAGTGCGATACAGAGCGGGGCACGGAGCACGGCCTAGGGCGGGACACAGGGTGGGACACGGAGCGGGGAACAAAGCAGGGCACAGAGCGGGGAACAGGGCAGGACACAGAGTGCGGTGCACAGCGGCACCCGGAGCGGCACCCGGAGCGGCACCCGGAGCGGCACCCGGAGCGGCACCCGGAGCGGCACCCGGAGCGGGGCCGAGCACGGCACCGGCCGCGGCACCCCGGCCTGTCAGGGAGCAGCTGCCCGTGCGCTTCAGCCAATCAGGACACGCATTCGGAAGGATGCGGCCATCTCAGCCAATCAGAACGCGAATTTGGGG
>VZRR01000435.1:0-130782 GCA_013398015.1 Oreocharis arfaki
GGACAGGCGGGGCGGCGGCCGCCCAGCAATCTGGGACTTTGTTCCCAACGGCACGAGAGGTGCGGGTGCTGCCGAGACAAAAATAGATTTTAATTAGGTTATCAGCCGTCCTTTCCGAGAGCAGGCAGGCTCTTGGGCTGCTTAGGCGATTCACAGATTGACAGCTACATGAGCAGCACTTACTCAGGGCTCCGGACAATGGAAACTACTGGCACCTGAGGGAGACCTGAAATTCTCCCTCGTCAGTACTGCAGAGACGCTCCTTCCATGAGGGCAGCAATGCCCCACCACAGGCATGGGAGAGCATTTTCGTCATCCTCAGTAACCCAGAAGTAGTGGAATGACATTGCTGTCCCACTTTTGGGTTAACGCTGCAATATAGTTTAAGAAATACCACAAGTTTCTTCTGTTAACACCTACAAAATACCTCTTTTGAAAGTATGCTTATAATAAGCACACAAAATGACGTTTTAAAGATCTCTAAGTAAAAAAAAAAAACAAAAAACCCCAATAAACAAACAAAAAAAACCCCCAACCAACCAAAACCAAACCCCAAAATTTAGCAACAAAACATTACTTTGGCATTTTTCCACTCGGATTTCTAACACTCCAAGTCCTTTACAATCACATACCTTGTTTTTTCATGACAAAGTTTCAGCTGATACAAGTTTGCAGCCAGTTTTCCAAATACTTGACAGCTATTTAATATTCCTCTAAGGGCATGATGACTTCAGTTGTTCATTCCCCACTTCGCAGTAGCTCCACTCCCCACAAGAAAACTACAACGCACTGGTCCATTTATTTACTTCTTTTAGTCATTGAAATTGAACAAATCAGTTGCAAGGAAAAATATTCAATTATAAATTTGCTGAAGTACATTCTCCTCACAGAGGACTAACCACGTGCCACAGACCTGTGTGCAAAAGAGAGCCTATGAACAATTTTTGGAGCATGGAAGCCTACCCTAGGGCAGAGGAGTAGTTTCAGAAGTTTCAACCCAAAAAGATAATAACCATGAAATTAAGCTCTCGAAAACAGAAGCACTAATTACAGTTGTCTTGTCATAGTTGCACATTGCTGACCCAAAGCCATTACAAAAGCACCACTAGGCTTGTCTGATCAGTATGACTAACCCATAGCAGGTAGAAGTCAACATAGCTCTACTGAAGTCACTGGAATTTGTGAGAACCAATAAATCCCTAAATGTGGCTCCAAAAAAGCTACTATATGTACTTGTCACAAAGCATAGAAGAATAATGGCAAGATTGTTTAAATAAATATACCCAAATACAGAATAATAGAAGAATACAAAAAGTATGAATGTCACAGAATGTCAGTTCAACTGTACAAGCATTTCTACCCAATTCTAATTTTTAAAAAGTCTACCATTCAGTACATACTTGAAAAGTTACAGCAGAACAATAGATTTATAAAGAGAGTTGTACCAATTTTTAAGTAGAAAATACAAGTTATATCATCCAGTTTGTATTAGTCTTAGCAAATTTCATACAGCCTTTGGTTTCAAACCAATACAATGCAATTCACATTACAGTGCTTACTTTAGCATTCATTAGGAGAGGACACTGTACAATTGAGGGAGAAAATGTTAAAATTGGGAGTACCAAAGTCCTGTATTATAGAAAGTAAAGGCTGAAGAAAAATACTCTTGAGTATATCCTGTACATCATGTAAACACACATTCAAAATAGTAAACAGGCCTTCCAAGCCTCTCAAACAGTTGCAGTATAGCGTACATATATATATATATAGCATATATAACATCATTTTTAGGAAATGTGTAGCCCATCAATTCTGTGCTTAATCATTTGCAGTTCAGACAATACATTCATTTATAAGTAGTTCATCTTGTGTATTATTTGGAGCTTGTTGGCTGCCATAGACAAGGACAGGTGAATTAATGCTGAGCCTTGTTTTTAACTCAGGTACTGCCACTATATAAGCAATGCTCAACTCTTGAAGAACCATCTTTCTTGCTACAAAGCTGAGAACTTTCAGATTTACGTATAGCAAATCAAGCAGAAATTCTTTGCAGAAGTTTTCCAGTTATTTTTTCATTAACTGGGTAGAGCAAGTAGTTACCTTCTATTTTAAAAAGAGGGCATGAAAATTATCAGTAAGCGCACACACAAAGAATTACTACTTATATCTATAACATTCAGTCTCTATTTTTTCAGTTTTGAATACTAACACTTGGAAAAGAGACAAAGGTTTTTGAACATTGTATTGAGCAACTTACATGCTCATTTACATCAAAAAGTAAAATTAAGATTTTTTTCCCCTATATGTCAAAGTAACTTTTAATAGCATTGTGATATATGCAAATCCATGGTAGCAAAATGTTATATAATATACTTGTTATAACATATAAACATTATATAATAAGGTACTAGCATGAAGTAGACTTTAATGCAAGAAATGAAGCTTAAGATGTTTGTAAGGAAGAGCTCAGTGCTTCATACTAAGAATTCCTTCTGGCACTAAATCTTCCTCATATCTGGGTAAATCATGACTGACTTTCTTTCTTCAAAGCTTCTAGTCTTTGTAGTAATGCATTTCCAAACACCTCTCGATATGCAGGGCTGAGAGAGTCCAACAAGGAGTAGACAGTTTCATGGTATGGAGTTTGCAGTCTGTCATCAGTCTGATCAAAATCATAAGCTACTACCTGCAACAAAGAATTGGGTGGTTAAATTTCTGTGGTGATGATCACCTTGGCACATGTGATGAACACAACATTTAACTTTGCCAGTCAGGGTACAAGAACGTGAGAACAATAAATACTGGATTTAAATTACAGTCTCTGCTTTCTACTGTGGAGCTTACTGGTTATACAGTATTTAAGATATTTTCAAATTACCTTTTGTCCAAAATTCAGAATATTAGTAAAATACATCATTCCGATACTTGAAAAGAAGTCTCACATCTATGTGTCTGTACAAAATTTACAAACGGTGCAAAAAGGAATTGTATAGATGCTGTATTATGGACTTCTTTGCGTACCTGAGAAACCCAAAGACTGACACATCTGTAACAAATTGCTGACTCTATCTTCATCGTTTTGTGTCTTAAATTCCTGTTTTTTATTAACTTCCCTTCTTGCTTTGTTGGAAGTAACTAGTTAAAGTTCCCTTTTCTAGAAGAAAACATGTAGATCAGGCTTTTGTAAAAGTACAAAAGGAATATGTATGGTTGTCAGTGAAGTATTTTTCTAGGCACTTTTTCAATATGCTCATTGTTCAAACCAAAGAAGTTTCAGAAATTATAAACAAATTAGTTTACCCTGAGCCCTGCTTCAGTGAGCTCCAGACAGTATCTGTTCCTTTCCCTGGTTTCCACATTGATATACGCCACATCCTCTGCACAGGGAAGGGTTTTTGACACAAACATGTTGCTGACGGCAAACAAAACATCATTTACAACAGCTTCAGCTTCTAGTCTCATATCTTTCACGTCTGTTCCTTCGAAGTCTCTATAATCAGAATCCTCTTCAAACCCTGTATTATTGGGCAACTCCATAGGATTGCAATCAGTCTCCATTCTGCATATAGAAAAATTCGGTTTAGATTTATTATACCACTATACTCAATATATATTAACACCATAAAATACAAGTTATATTTTAAGCAGACATATTTAACATTGTCCAAAAGAAAAGGAAACTATGAGACCCAATGACTTCCATAACTCACGAAATGACAGTCTAGAGATCTCAAACTGAAGATACTCAGAACAAGTCCTGAAGAAAATTACATGAACATTTAGAAGCGGCACCAGTATCATTGAAACTAGTTTTTCTTAGCCGAGTTAACTCGCATTCTGTTGTAAAAGGCTCTGTTATGATTCAGTGGTCATTAATTCTGCACTTGGCTGATCCAAAATGCAGGAGGAAGACAAGTCATGCCTGGAAAAATTGAAATCAATAGCTGCAGAAAACAAAAACCTACTGTTGGTGAATAGAAGGAAGACTTGAAAAAGTCTGTGAACTAAATGGGTTATCAGAGACTTTAGGCATTAACGGCAGCTGTTTGTTACAGTCACTAAAGAACCAAGCTCCTGTTCATCTTTTACGCACAACTGCCGATACATTTCAGAGACACAGGCTGCTGGTATTTGCAAGCAACTGGTACCAAAACGGGACAGCCCCAGCGGGGCTGGTAACCCAGCGGGGCTACCAGCGCGGCTCCTGCAGCGGTCCTGCGGGTACCAGTGTCGACAGGAGGCCTCAGCGGACACCCGCGGACCCTGCCTGAGGCAGCAAGGAAAGCCCCTTGGGACGCTGCCCCGAGAGCTCCGGTAGCTGAGCACTGCTGCCAAGAGGAAATGGGGGCTGCCAATCACCGATCTGCAACATCCGAGACATTCACTCCACGAGATCCACCGCTTACTGCCAAATCCCACCTTGGACCTAAAAACAAATTTCGAAGAAGCTGAAGGCAACAGGGGAGCTGGATATCGAGCTGCGCAGCCTCCCGCTCCCACGGACCGCCCCCCGCCGCGCCCCGGAGCGCACCCACCAGCGNCTCCCCGGAGAGGCGGCCCCGGCGCCACCGGCTGCGCGACGCCTTCCGGCCCCTCCGCCCCCTCCCGCGGCCGCTTCCGCCCCCGCCTCCTCCGCTCGGCGACGCCACTTCCCGCACGTCACGGTGCCGGTGGTCGGCAGGGGGGTGCTGGGAGGAAGGAGACGAACAGCCGCGATCGGCCCGGCCGCCCTCGCCAGCGGCGCAGAGCTGACGGGGAGGGGCTGCCCGCCCGTCGGACCCCGGCCCCTTCCTTGCGCAGCGCGGCTGAAGGCGGCCCCTCCGCGCTCGCGGCCGCCGAGAAGATGGCGGCGGTGTCCGAGTGAGGATGGAGCTGCTTGTCAGCGCCTCTTCGCCCTAGGGCGGGCAGTGCCGCCCCGCCGGGGCGTGAGGGGCGGCGGCGGTGCTGCCTGGCAGCGGTGAGCCCGTGCTGTAGCCCGCGCCGAGGGGCGAGGCTTGGCCTGGCGGCCCCCGCTCAGCTCCTTCGCGCCTCCGCCTGCCCCCCAGCCCCAGCCCCGTCCCGCCGCCCGGCCTCGCGGCCCCCGGCTTGCAGCCGCCATGCCGTGGCCTTTCTCGGAGTCCATCAAGAAGAGAGCCTGCAGGTACCTGCTCCAGAGATACCTGGGCCACTTCTTGCAGGAGAAGCTCAGCCTGGAACAGCTCAGCCTGGATCTCTACCAGGGCACCGGCTCCTTGACGCAGGTCCCTCTGGATAAGTGGGTAAGAGATGCTGGCGCTTCACCCCCTCGGCTCCTGCTTCGTCTGAGCGACCAGCTGATTCTCTGCCCCCGGCTGCCACCCACTTTATTTTCAATCTCCAGCCTCCTTTATGCAAAAAATTACAGCCATAATTAGCATTTAATCTGGGGAACTGTTGTTTGATATGCCAGCACTTAAGAAAAAAAATCTGGGCATTTATTACATGTATGTTTCTCTAGCCACACTTTGATTGCGTAATTTTTAATTATGAGAAAGGAAACAAAAACTGAAAGAAGGCAATAGCTGCTGATATTTCAGGGAGAATGAGCTAGTGTAGCCCAAACTACTAGAAATCCCCGTAGTTACTGAGTTACTGTTTACTGGCTACTAGAGATGGTGAAAAAAAAGTAATCCCTGTGGTATCTATGCTTTGTCTTCGTCTTGGAGACGTCTTGGTTCTTAATGATAGTGTTATGCTAAGCTTAGTCTGTGGAGATCTCTAAAGATTGTTCTGTAGTATTGTAGTAGTGAAAGTACTTGTTGGCAGAAAGAAAGCTGATTTTAGCTGGAGTTTGCTTAGCAGGTGGGCTGTCACGTTCCGGTCCTGGCATGTATGTGTTTTTATATGTATGTGTCTGTACACAGATATGTATGTTTCCAGCCTACTGTAGAGACAGACCTTTGGGTTACTGTGTTTGTAATATTTTGTAAAGGTTCTTGGTTTAATTGCCAATGTTACTGAATTCTGCCTGTCAGTCGAGTGTCTGTTATGAGGAACCTTAAGCACTGCAGTGAGTCACTGACTTCCAGGGTAGTGTACATGATGAGGTAGGTCCTTTGCTTTATTGTTTTCCAAAACACATTTTTATAAGAGTATATGCTGGTATTAGGCCACGCAGGGTACATTTAAAAATACTTGTGAATATATGATGTTTTCAAGTAATGTTTTTCCGGTTGTTTGTGTGAAAATATGTTTGGAAGTGGTAGGGGACAGATGCTTGCAGAAATGCTCAGTGTTTGAGTGTAGACTTTTTTTGCTGTTTGCTTGCTTGTTTCCTTCTTTTCTTTTCTGGCTGTGTCGGCAGCTTGTTTTTTGTGGCAGGCTTGCGGTGAGGCTGCCTCGCTTTAATGGAATTGTTATGCCCTCTAGTGGGTATCGAGACTTCTTTGCCAGTCAAAGTGATATTATTTAAAATGTAAAACACTTTGCAACAAAGCAGTTACGGACAGTACTAAATGAAGTGTTCATAATGTATACACGGTGATTAAATGAATATGCAGTAATGCTTAGGTGATCCTCCCCATTTGTGGATCAGCATTTTTCTGTTCCACTTGTAAACAATGACATGTTTGAGGTTCTCTGCACGTGACTCTCATGAATGACAGATTGCAAAAGCAGATGTCGCGGAAGTACTACAGCTCTTTTTTCTCCCTAGTCATTGTAACCTTGTTCTCAGTGAATCACCAGGATGACTGGATTTTGTACATGGTATCCATTTTTGTGGATACTTCTCGTCCTCTCAGCACTGTAGGTACTTCAGCCAACACTGTATGTGTTTATAGATTGTAGAGATATGTAGGAATTCCTGGGGCTATTAATGTAATGCCTTTGCCTTTTGGGGCCTGGACTGTTTAGAAGAATCAAAATGTAATGCGTGGTGTTTGTAGTTGAACTTTAGTATACATTAAAGACTGCTTTTGTGGAATGTTGGTCAATAATGTGGAAACAAGTCCTGATGTGGAGGCTGTGCTTCAGTTTTAAAATTTCACTTGGAATGTGCTAATTACTTCATTCTAGGAACAGCTGGCCTGTTTATGAAGCAATTTAGCTCAAGAGTACTTCAATTTTTTTTGCTTTTAGATAGTAAATTTCTATTCCAAGATAATAAGCAGTATTCTACAATACACTTATTTTTATCGCCATGCACATGGGTAGCAAAAAGACATCCGAGTCAGATTTATTCAAAATATGGTAACTAGCTTACTTCCTGCTATCACAAATTACTTTGTAAATTTGTTCAAGTAATTTAAATGAACCTGTGGTATTTTAAAATACAGTTTTCATCTCTAAATAATTATTTTTGCCCTATCTTTTGCTATTGCTACATGTATAATTCTTAAATATAAGTTCAAATAGGTTTGAGTTTTTATATTATTTATTTTATAAAGTTTTAATATCAATGAATTTTAGTTGATTATTTGATTCCTAATTAATTTCCCAGTAGGACTGTTCAGGTCTGTTTCTTTAAAATTGATGTCTTTTCCTGCTGCTTGTGTGGACTTTGGAACAGAAACTAGAAAAGCTGAACATGCAAGGCAAATAAAATGCTAAAAGCAAAGTTATTAAGATCATAAGGAGAGCAGCAAATTAATGTGATAGGAAGGTTGCACCTGGACACATAAGAATTACAAATGTAGTTTTCTGAAAACTTATTTTCTTTATTTTCAAATTATTCTATATAATTGGAACAATATTTGAAATACAATTAAAATGGAAAACAACTTTTACATCCTTTTTTTTTTTTCAAAAGTTACGATGTCGAATTTATGCATTTTCTCAGGTAAAATCAGTGGCCTTCTTAAGCCGAGGAAGGTCAAGACCACACTTTTTCTTGCCAGTTGAAGATTACGTCCTTTTCTTACAACCCTAGTCTTTAGCAGGGTCTTGTTTTTACTGGAAAGTTGCACTCAATGAATTTGGTATGTGAATAAGATTGGGATTTGTTTTATTAAAGCCTAGATAGTTCTGGTCTAAGAACTTCAGTTTTAACTACATTTTTAAATCAAAGCACAGAAAGGAACTCCCTCTTTTTAGCATAAATGTGAACAGTATGTTTCATCTGTGTGGATGTAATGAAACCTATATAGAACAACAAGGGAGTTTTCTGAGGATTGTAGAAAACTTGAAAATCCTAAGTTGCTACATTAGAACTGGTATGATACTTTGGGCAACTTGATGGTAGCAGTGTTTGTAATGCCACTATAAAGATGTGATTTAGAAATGGCAAGTATGTTACACAGCAATGTGGACTGTTTGGGTCTATTGTTCCACTGTTAGAGAGAAATCAAAAATGAACATTACATTGAAATTAGATGCTATGAAATACTCCTATCACAGAAACCAAGTACTTTTTGTGCTTTTACTGTCAGCCTTCAAGTACTTCCAAAAAAAGAACTGATTAACTTTTGTTAGTATTGTAGTATTTATTTATAAGAGTAAGTTAGCAGACTTTTTTTTGTATAGTGCAAAAATACAGATTATACAGCTACCACAGAGCAATCTCTGTTATTCTGAAAGCTAAGTAATTGTAATGGAATTTAAATACTTGAAAGTGTCTTACTTTTTTTTTTGTCTGAGTGTAATTAATTTTCTAGTAGCCTCAAAGTGTTTTATTTGTTAGATGCAAAATTATGAATGTGATTTTAAAAAACATTATGATTTTAAAATTTTATTTTATTGTCTTCTAGTGTCTTAATGAGATCCTGGAGTCTGCTGATGCACCTCTGGAAGTCACAGATGGATTTATCCAATCAATTTCGTTATCTGTCCCGTGGGGGTCGTTGCTGCAGGATAACTGTGCATTAGAAGTAAAAGGATTAGAGATGGTCTTCAGGCCAAGACCAAGGCTTGGTATGCTTATTTTTTGATTTTAGAAAAAGAGATTCTTTACAGTTTTTCAGAGTCAAAAGTCTACCCTTGCTTAAGTCAATTCTTAGCCTTATTTAAAATGTCATTTAGTTTCCATGCATTAATGATTGAGAATTAATAAGAAAAGAAACTCTCAGGTGTTCGTCAGTTGGTTGTCAACTCAATTAGTTGTTGCTCTGTTAAATAACTTAAAATGCTTATAAGTGTTCCTACTGTTATATGTCTCCCAAGCTGTTTAAGAACTATAGAAATTTGAGTGTGGGAAGGAGTTTTTGCAGCTCATGTTTTTGGGTGTTGTTTGCGGGGTGCTGTGAGGCAGCGTTGGTAGCTGGCTGTTGGGTGGAAGCAGGACAACACCATAGTGTAGGACCGGGAGGGGGGTTATGGGAGGTTCTGGCTTTCTTTGTCTACTTTAGGCTGAAGGATGCATCTTCTTGTGTATTTAGAGAACAGCAAATGCAGTTTAATTGCTATCACAGTCTGAAATAATGACTTTTAAGTACTCTAAATACATACTACGTTTGATTATAATGCTGAGAGGGTTGTCTGAGTTCTTCTAGCTTGTCTGTATCCAGGTGTTTGTTACTGATCTAGTTTAGATTGCCCTGGTGATAAACTTTTACTGGTCATCAAACTTCCATAAATTCTGTGGAACACATAGTTCATTTTTAGTCGCGAAAATTGTTTGAATGTCTGAAGGATTTTAGTTTGGTTTCCTTCTTGTAGTGTAGAGAAGATGGAAGAAAATATTTTTTTGAACAAATAAGTAAAAACAAGTGCATAAAACCTACTTCTCGTCTTCTGCAAGTTACCTTAAATGACTTATTTTTCACTTCCCTGTGCTCTACATTTCATCCTTAGTTGTTTAACTGGAATTAAGTTTTGAGCTATGTTACTTTCTGATGTAAGATTATTGCTTTTGAAGGAATGGTAGTATTAGGAAGAAACTTATTTCTTCACTTGCATCCAATTAGTTGTTTTTGATGTACAGTGCTTTATAGTAGAACAAATAGTGTAGAAAAAACCCCACGGTGCTAGTTTTATCACTCGTCTATAGCCACGTGGAGGTTTCCAGACCTGAATGCTTAACCGAAATGTTTCGCCTATTTAACATGTTTGTATTTGAGCTAGTTTTATTTTTGTCTGCCTATACTAGAGTGTGATAGTTGCATTTGATTAACTTTTCTAATCCATAGTTTTATAGTATTTGCTCACAATGGCCCTGGCATTAGCTGATAGGAATGTACTATCTGTTAAGTTAATCTGGATGATGAAAACCTTGTTCAGCTTAATACCTGCTGTGCTCTTGGATTTTATTATGTTTTACTTACTATGTCAGGTCTGTGTTAGGCATTTAAAACATGTTTTAATATGCTAAGATAATATTTTAAACCTTGCTTAGTGTTCCTCCATGTAGGATATATTTCAAGAGGAATAAAAAACCTTGAAATAATTCTTAAAAATAGGACTTAATTTTGCCAATTATGTCTGCAAAAACATACCAATATAGTAAAAGAACTCCAGAAATTATTTAATTGCTTAAATTACTTAAACCACTGCTGAAAATTGATTACACTGTTGATTACCTGATTTCATATTGTTTATACTGAGTTTTCAAATACCGGAGTCTTACCAATGCAATATAAATAGATTACATCAATTTTAAATTAGTCAAGTCTATAATGAGAGATTGTAACTAAATTTGGTTTTAAGTATGACTTCTTACTAAGCTGTTGAAACAGTTTTCTGGGTGTGCCAGATGTATTGCTCTGTTTTGTCTTTATAGTTTCATAATGTTCATAGTTTAATTTATTAAGACTTATTTTACTCCACAGCATCTGGTTCTGAGCCTATGTATTGGTCAAGTTTTATGACCAGTAGTATGCAGCTTGCAAAAGAGTGTCTTAGCCAAAAATTGACAGATGAACAAGGAGAAGGGTCCCAGCCTTTTGAAGGACTTGAGAAGTTTGCAGAAACTATTGAAACAGGTATGAATCAATTATTGAAATCTGAATTAACATCTGAGATTTAATTTCTTTATGTTGTGTCTCAGTTTTACAAAATTGCATCTCAACTGCCATAACTTATCTGAAAAATTTTCACTTGTTAGCATTGCATGTAGAATCTAAAGAGGAAGGCAGGACAGTTGATTTTGCTTTTGAAGCGGGGAAAAAATCCCCGTTTATTTACTAAAATATTTGTATACTTCCCTCAGTGGACAGATTGAACTCTGTTTCAGGGCAAGTTGGTGTTTGTTTTCACCAGAATTAATCCAGCTAGATCTGTGCCTGAAGGACTGATGACATGTCTTAGTTTTGGAGATGGCAGTGTAATTCATCAATTGCTAATAGTGGTGCTGTTGAAGGAGAAATAGAGAATGTTTTTTTCAGCTGTTTTTATGCGAAGCTGACCTGTAGCGTTTTATGCATCTCCATAATCACGCCATGTTGATAGAATACTTCAGAAACTGGTTTTTGTAGGAGGTGGTTTTTCTAAGTGGAAGAAACTAAGGGCTTATGACCACATTATGTGGTGGAGAACCTAGTGCAGAAATACCTGAGCTAAGGGAAAAGTCCCATCTAGAGGTGGAATTACTCAGTCCAGGCAGTGTGCTGCTGCAGTAATGTTTAGTAGTTCAGACATGGTGCATAATGAAGGTGTTACGTTCTTTGAGGATCATTCACACTGAGCTAGAGGAAAACTTAGTTTGAGCTGTCACTTGCTCAAATACCTGAGCCTTAAAGAGCAGTTGTATGTTATGGATGTACATCTTGGTCATTTAACTGGCGTTTATATTGTCTTTTGAAGTGTTGTTACATACTAAACTCAATTGATTATTTTCACTGAAATAAATATTGAAAACTTAAACAAAATCAAAGACCATTTAATATGGTTACAAAAGTAATTGTTTAGTAACTTGACTTAATTGTCTACACTGTATTTTTTTGTTTTCTCTTTTAAGTTCTAAGAAGAGTGAAAGTTACCTTTTTAGATACTGTGTTGCGAATAGAACATGTGCCGGAAAACTCTAAAAGTGGAACAGCGCTTGAAATCAGAGTTGAAAGGTAAAAATTAATTTTTTTAAATCTGTGGTTTTTTTTTTCCTTAGTCACTTTTTGCCATTTTCTGTAAAATACATGATACTCATGCACACATGTTCTTAATATACAGTCAGACACTAGCTCGTGAGCATCTCTTTTATAATGCCAGTGAGCATTTTCCTCACTCAGATTCCACTTAACATGTTTATACTAAAGATATTTAAGCATCAAGTTAGAAGAGTTGTGGTTTTTTTCCGGTATGTTTTCATCAACTTCTACAATTAATGAATAGCATTTCTCAGATGTTCAACAGCCAGTGTATATTGTTGGCCAATCAGGCCGTCTCTTCAATTTAGAAAAGGGATCTGACCCTTTTGAGTAAGACACTTTAAATCTTTTCAGGAAAAAAGGTACAGTCTTGAACAAAAAAAAACCGAAACGAAACTCTGAAAGATTTTAGGTCTTTTCTGAGCATTCAAAGAACCCATGTGAATTCTGTAATTACTTTGAACATGAATACTGTACATGTTCTTAATGTAGATTATTTTCAACCCATGGGAGAGTGTAATCATACTTTCTTGCAAAGTGTTGAGATCAGTATCAAATAAAACTGATGCTTACTGAGAATTGATAATAAAATATATTTGGTTTTAAACATTTATGAGCTTCAGGTTGTTGTGTTCTCTGGAGTATGTTCACACTGGAAGGTCTTGGTTTTCCTTTGGTGTCCCATTGAAAAGTTAAGATTTCCACCAATTCCCAGAGAGTGGTGGATTTTCCTTTCGTGACAGTGAACAGCACTATAAATTGTATGAAGAGAGAGACCGTGTACAAACTTAAAGGCTAAAAGGCACAAGAGAAGTAATGATTTACATGCACCCACTGTCTTTATTTCCTTTCTTTTACTTCCCAGAACTATGTACTGTGATGAAACTGCAGATGAGTGCTCCGGGATTAATGTACATCAGCCCACAGCTTTTGCTCACAAATTACTGCAGCTCTCAGGTGTCTCTTTCTTTTGGGATGAGTTTCCTGCATCGGCAAAGTCCTCCCCAGTGTGTTCAGCTACACAGCTGGTAAAAATAAATACATTACATAAAGATGTAAATTGATGAAAGAACATATTGTTACACTAATAGATTAATTCTGAAGGATACAGGAGTTGAACTTGTACTTGAATCTGTGATTTGGTAAGTTTTATAATCAGTTCCTGTTGATTTTGAGGCGAGGCAAGGAAGTGGACTTTAGGACTGACTAGAAATTAGAACGTGTTGTACTGGAATCTGGTTGCAACTTTAAGAACTAGAAATTCAAGAACCCTGCAATTCGCTATTCTGTGAAAACTTGCTCTTCTCTTTTCAAAGGCGTAATGCTTCACATTCTATGTGCCTCGTTTTTTCACAGTTATCAGTACATGTTTTTAATGCCATTGTCAAATTTATAGTTTGTAAAATGATTATTTGTGGGATAGGCTTATTTGAAATGCTTGTGTTTTGCGAATTTTTCTTAAGAAATGGGATGCATTCTTATTCCTTTGTCTGTAACTTTTTAAGGCAGCTGAACCAAAGCTTTCACCTAGCTGGAATCCAAAAATCATTTATGAGCCCCATCCACAGCTAACAAGAAACTTGCCAGAAATTACTCCTTCTGACCCTGTACAGATCTGTAAGCTCATTGGTAGGATGGAGTTAAGCCTAACATTAAAGCAAAATGAAGTCCTTCCTGGAGCTAAGGTTAGTCATGCTTTCCTGGTCTTTAACTAAATGAGTAGTTCTGTAGAATTTTTTTTTTCTAGTACGTATGAAAAAGGTGTAAGATTCTCAAGGGAACAGAATCACCTTAGTTTGTATGTAGATTCTTTGTATTTTAAACTAATAAGAATGCCTAAAAAGACATCTTTACGGTAGCCAAATGAGTCAGGGCACAGTGAAATCTGTTAAATGAGAATTCCTGTGTGTTAGAGAGACTGAATTTAAGTGTTCAAAAAACAAGTAGATGTGGCACTTTGATGTGGTTTAGTGGACATGGTGATATTCAATTGAAAGTTGGTCTTGATGACCTTGAAAGTCTTTTCCAACCTTAATGACTCTCTGATTCTGTTCTGTGAATTTATGTATTGGAGTTACTTCTGAGAAAGTTACTCTGTTTTCATGAAACTCCTGCTACTATTCATTTGTTCTTTTTTCATGTAGCACTATGACTGATTTGCATACATGTGTGGAATGTTTATTTTTAGCTTGCTTAAAATCACTTTGGTTTTAAAAGGGTATAATTTACTACAACAATTACAAGTAAACTGTAGATTATTGATGAGACTGCAGCATTGCAGCATTTTAAAACTCACACAAACATTTCCACTTCTTAATTTTTATGTTGAAATCTATAGTAAATCAAATAATAATGCCATATTGAAATGCTACTAGTAAAATTAATATTTTATTTGACTTTTACATAAAGATACAGGAAGCAAAGCAGTTGAAAATAAAGCCTTTTTTTCCTAAAAAAAGTGAATGTATAAATAAAGTTGTGTAATATATTTCCCTTCTCTCCAGTTTTTAAATTGGCTGTTGACCTGTTTTGTATAGTGTACTGTATTTTATAGAAAGCATTAAGTTTTTACTGCAGTAGAGAAGGTTTTTTTTTTTTTGATGTCCATCAATTTCTAGTCAATCTTTAACTGTTCTTGTTTATTCAGTTAAGAAGAGTCCTTGAAAAGTAAAATAACATTTTCCTTGGTGTGAAATAGAGAAATGCTGCCAATTTTGCAAGTATAAATATAGTAAACAGAAAACCTTTATAGTTTTAAGGTCTATTTCAGAAGGTGCTTACCTGAATATCTCATCATTAGTAAGTGAAACTAACTTTGGTTTTGATTACTTTGGGAATTATTAAACAAAAAAAACCCCAATTAGCAGATTAATGGAATTCTTGATTTTTATGTTGAAATCTATAGTAAATCAAATAATAATGCCATATTGAAATGCTACTAGTAAAATTAATATTTTATTTGACTTTTACATAAAGATACAGGAAGCAAAGCAGTTGAAAATAAAGCCTTTTTTTCCTAAAAAAAGTGAATGTATAAATAAAGTTGTGTAATATATTTCCCTTCTCTCCAGTTTTTAAATTGGCTGTTGACCTGTTTTGTATAGTGTACTGTATTTTATAGAAAGCATTAAGTTTTTGCTGCAGTAGAGAAGGTTTTTTTTTTTGATGTCCAGCAATTTCTAGTCAATCTTTAACTGTTCTTGTTTATTCAGTTAAGAAGAGTCCTTGAAAAGTAAAATAACATTTTCCTTGGTGTGAAATAGAGAAATGCTGCCAATTTCTCAAGTATAAATATAGTAAACAGAAAACCTTTATAGTTTTAAGATCTATTTCAGAAGGTGCTTACCTGAATATCTCATCATTAGTAAGTGAAACTAACTTTGGTTTTGATTACTTTGGGAATTATTAAACAAAAAAAACCCCAATTAGCAGATTAATGGAATTCTTGATTTTTTTCTGTTACGGGATTTTTTATTTATTTTAAGCTAATAGTCAGTGAAACATCTGCATTTATCCTGCCAAGTTACAGGTTGGAAGAAACACAAAATTAAGTTTCTAATTGTTGTATAGAAGATGAAGATACTGGTGGGATGACTGTGTTCTTTCCAGCATAAAAATGTATTATCCAAATAATTGATTCAAGTTGTGTAAAGAAAAATTCCTTGAGTGTTCTTGACAGTGTTCTTTTCTTTTCTTTTCTTTTTAGTTGGATATAGATGGACAAATAGATTCTGTACATCTGTTTCTGTCGCCAAGGCAGGTTCATCTTCTGTTGGACATGGTAGCAGCTATTGCTGGACCAGGCAAGTGAATATTCTGTAGAAGTTAAATACGTATTAAAATAAATGAAAAAATAATCTTTGCAAGATAGAAAAGTTTCCTCAGTTGAAAAAAAATTGTGGTGGTACCTTATTATGAGTTTTTATCTAACATTAGTAAAATGTTTTGTAGCTGCTGTTAGTTATGACTATGATCAATTTATTGTCTTCAGTTGCAAATTGTACATCTAATAATGAAAAAAACCAACAAATAAGGCTTGACACATGGCTGTATAATAGTACAAGAAATGAGGAAATTCTTGGTGGAGAAAGTCAGGAGACCAAACTAATTCTGGTTCTTGTAGCTTCTGTTTCACAAGAAGTTAGCTTCTCTGTGCTATGTTTTAGTGACAGGCACAGAAAATATAGAACAGACAGTACTTGAGTTTGTTTGTCTGTATTTGTGAAGAATTAAGAGCAGTGTTTCAACTATTGCAGTAGAAGTATGAGAGTGTTTTGGTTTGTTCTCCTCATCTATTTTGTGTAACAACACTTGCTAGGGTAGCTAATCTTTTTGAAAGATTTGTCATATCCTGGGTAGGTGCTTAATATTCTTGTAATACTGATATACTTATTTTATTGGGCATGTTTGTTGTTTTTGGACAACTGGAGAAGCATTACATGCAGTTTCCCATGTGTGTCATCTTCAAACATGAAATATTAATAATTCCTTAATAGTAAAACCTTTAAAAGGGTATGGCCTTAGTCTCTAATGCTGACTGAGAAGAGAAATATATGCATATTATATGCCAACACACTGCATATATAACCTTGAAATATTTTCATCAGATGTGAAGTTAATGAAGTTAGGGAGAGAGTAATCTGTTTGGAACAAGTAGAACCTTCAAACCAGCAAAATGCACAAATAGACACATCTGATATATAAGAGACATGTATATGTAAATACAGATGCGTATATATACAACAACAATCCATTTTCAGATAAATTTTTGAATTTTTTTAGGGATACTGTTAAGGAAATTACAGTAGGATTTCTGTCCTTTTTTTGAATCCAGAGAGTCTAAGCAGGATAGAATTGTCAAGTAAAGATAGGAAGAACCGGCCAATGCAACAGGAGGATGAGTATCGGATTCAGATGGAGTTGAAACGTTATTTAAGAAAAGAGTCTTTATCTGCAGGAGCGTCATCTGAACAGAGCTTCTATGAGACAGAGAGTGCCAGAACACCTTCTAGTCGTGGCAAGTATAAAAGAGGATGCAAAATAGCAAGTAACCTCTTGTTAAGATTGTTTAAATTGATTGTTCATCTTTTAATCTTACCAATTTATGTATTAAAATAACTTCAACATAATGTAACAACATGCCATTAACTGTAAAGTTCAGTAAAAGATTAACAACTAGTTTAGGTATCAGGGTAGGCTTGATTCAGTATTTCATTTAAACTGTTCAGTTTATGATAATGTGCAACATGCTAAAAAAAACCACAGCGTAACACTTTTTAAAATGTGTGGTTGAGGAAATTACATCTAGAATAATAGTTGTGTTTATCTGATTTTATGTGAATACTTTTTTGCTAATTATTTTTAATGTGAAATACTTTGATTTGTCAAAAGGAGAGTTTGTGAATTTATAGAAATGATACCAACTTGAATATGCAAACGAGATATTTAACTGTTATAATATTAATGAGGTTTTTGCCTTTTGATTTTTATTTAAATCTCTTTCCATAGATACTACTAGTTTCATGTCAAGAAAACTTGGAACTTCTGGATATGTATTTAGCCAGTTATGATGTCTAGCAGTTAGATTTCTGGACTTAAGAATTTATTTCTGTTAAAGTTATTTTTTTAATTAGAAAATAACTCTTTACTGTCTGTGATTCTTATTAGAGGAAGAAGTTTTCTTCTCAATGGCAGAAATGGACATGTCTCACAGCCTTTCCTCCCTTCCACCTCTTGGAGACCCTCCAACGATGGATCTAGACTTGTCTTTAACCAGCACGTACACAACTACACCAGCAGGATCTCCACTGAGCACTACAGTGGTATAGTATTAACTGCATTTGGAATCTTTTGGAAATTAACGGTTCTATCAGGAACTGTTGCGTAATTGCTGCACTCTTTACAATGTCAGTAACTGTTGCAAAATTCTAGAACAATTGAAATGTTTACAGCTAATAGTATTCCTTTTCTGCTATGGAAACGGTATTGGAAGTATTCTCATTTATTTGGCTGCTAAGCTAGGAAATGTGTTTTCAAATGCCTTGAAGCTTATATAGGATGCTTTATTATTTATTTTCTTTTTAATTACTGCATGTTTGCCTCCTCGTTTTCTTGTAATATAGACTACACAGGCAATGTTGTATGAAATTGTTGTATTAAATTTTTCCTCAAACAACATAAAAACTACGCTGTTGTTATCACCATCTTTCCCAAATCTGTTGTGTACCTAATGTTTTCCTTAATGAAGACCATGGAGAATAGTTGTGGAACTAGACAATATATGCTCGTGGGGAGGGCAGCTTTAGCTTTAAAAATATGTGGGTGTAGATGCTCCTGGAATTAAAGTGTACCCCAGAGTAAAGCATACCTACATTGATAAGCTGAGCACTGATTCTCCATGAAATGGCAAGCTGTTGATTGTTTATGCATGTTGGAGTTTTTTGTTCCTTTTCCTTATGTTTGGTCTAATGTCTAACAACTCTTTGCAAATTTAAGGTCATATATATTTTTGTTTTAGCTGCAACCGACTTGGGGTGATTTTCTTGATCGTAACAAACAAGAATTACAGCCTCCAAGAGGTTCTTCCCTAACAGCCAACATGGTTCACCAGACTTCCTTAAGAAGGACATGTAAGTAACAACAGATAGATAGTTTTCCCTAGATAATTATGAAAATGAATTGTTATGCAGCAACTTCGTAAAAAGAAATGAAAATCAAAAGTAAGATGATTTTATAAATGTGTTATTGCTGAAAAATTACGTGAACTTAATTTTGTATTTCAGCTATTCCATCCAGATCTGTTTCTGTGGATGAATCCAGACCTGAGCTACTTTTTAGACTGGCAGTTGGAACTTTCTCAGTGTCTGTGCTTCATATTGACCCTTTACCCCCTCCTGAAAGTTCACTGAACCTAAACCCATTGACACCAATGGCTCGGGATTTCTTTGCCCGAATAGAAAAGATTGAGCCAGTTAAGTTTTCAACAGAAGATTTTCTGTCCTTCCGAGAAGTATTTGCAGAAGCTTGTTCTCATGATCACCTTAGGTATAACTTTGCTTATTAATAAATATAATTACCAAAATATATTTTAAGTAAATTTGAATAAAGTACGTTTATTTCCATAGGAATTGTATAACTTAATATTTGAATTGCATTAGACTTCTTTATTAATTTCAAAATAGTCTTGAATTTTGACTTCTGTTGTCCAAGACTTTTTTTTTTTAATTGAATCAGAAGAAGAAAAGAGAATAAACATTAAAATCACCTAGCTTTTTAACAGATGAATTAAATTAGATACAGTTTCTATGACAGAAGTCTAAAGAGCCAAGGATCATTAAGTAAATAATTTCTTTCGAAATAGCTGTGTTTTACAGGACTATTTTTATCCCAATATAGTCATTACTGCTTGAAGGAGTTTAGGGTTTTACTTAGTGCAAAATATTTTATCAGTAGGGATGAAGGCTAAGTGTGGACAAGATAATGAAGTCAGGCAACAGTCTTTTCTTTGCAGAAGTTTTTACGATCCCAGTACAGTGTATGAAGGAAAATATTTAAGGGTGTATATGCCTCTTCTTACCTTATGTATGTAATTTAGACTTTGTGAGACACTTGACTTTTTCATTGTCTAAGGATGCTAGTTTTATGCCAATTGCACCTCAGCTTAGATGTCTAAAATGTTCTTTACAAATTTCTTTGCTGACCATTGTTGTGTAACATGAGCTCCATTGTCTTTGTTGCTAAATCTGTAATAATTAGATATTTTCATATTTTTTGAGAAATTATGGTGCTTTAAATGATTTTAAAAAGATTGTAGTGATCCTTTTTTTGCATACTCAAGTCATGACTTTTCATCGTTGTTATTGTTTTATGCTACTTCTAATAATTCATAATTTTAATAATTCAGGTTTATAGGTACTGGCATCAAAGTGTCTTATGAACAAAGACAAAGGACTGCCTCTCGAAGTTTTAGTACTGACTTATCCATTGGAGATATGGAGTTCCTGGAATGCCTTTTTTCTACTGACTCTCACTCCATGCAGCCTCACTATACAGAGGTATGTAAAAAATAAAGGGAGGTCCATAAAAAAGAAATGCTAATTGTATAACTGAGAATGCTAGATTTTAAAATGGCTGTAATTTAAATGCTTCTTAATATTTTTTCATTTTTAAAATATGTTACAGTTTTAAGATAAAATTTACATTTTAATTCTGAGCTCAAATGGTGAGCCCAACTTCTGTCATACCTGACAGGAACGACACCAAGTAGCCAAACTTTGTTAGTTACTCCTCTTATTTGCTTAACGTGCTTTAGGCATTAGAGTAAATTTTTTCCAAAAACTAAGCAATGGAGTTGAGCAATGCAAAGGTTTCTTGGGGTGGTGATTATTCTTCCAGCTCTTTTAATGGTCAGAGGCATCCAGTAAGGGAGCTGAATATGTGGATTCGCTGACTTCAGTGTGGGGTTACCTGTCTGTTCTGGGTAAAACGTCATAAATATATTTTCCTGTGGCAACTCTTTCCTTTTTATTTACTAAGCATTTTTAATTTTTTTTTCTGAAGCTGCTGACATTTCATTCTGAAGAAAGAAATGATTCTCATTCTATGCCATGCCTTCAGCTGCATTATAAACATTTAGATAATAGAGGACCTCAGGTAAGGTGGGAGATTAAAAGACTAAGTTTCTGTATAATGACCTTTGTCTAATTTGGTTCATTTGAACAGAAAACTGACTGTAAAACAGAGAGTTCGTAACTCCTACCTATTATAATTTGTTTCATTGTGTTGTGTTGAAGATTTTAGTGTTTTTTCTCTTTCTTTTCAGGGTAGTCAAGGGAGACTCAGTTCTGTTCCACAGAAAGCAGAATTACAAATAAAGTTAAGTCCAGTGTTTTGTGAGCTGGATATTAGTATTGTAGACAGATTAAATTCCTTGCTTCAACCCCAGAAACTAACTACAGTGGAGATGATGGCATCTCACATGTATGCTTCTTACAATAAGCATATAAGTCTGGTAAGTTTAAAGTGAAATTGATTAATAAATTTGCTGGGGTTTTTTGCACGAGGAAGGCAGGGTGACAGTAACCCTGAGATTGCTACTTCTGGTTGATTTGTGGTGGGTGAGGTGTTTGTTGTTTTTTTGGTTTTTTTTTAGTGTGAGGTTTTTTTTGTTTGATTGGGGTTTTTTTGGTTGACTGGGTTTTTTTTTGTTTTTTTCCAACTTCTGACACAGAACACTAGCCATCTGACACAATCTCATTTTACAGTCAGTGATTGTGTGCTTGATAACAGACCTAAAGACAGTGGTAGATGCTTCACAAACTCCATAAGTTCTCAGCTTCTTGAACCCAGGAGAAGTGGGCAAAAAGGAGGAATCCTTAATCTGTCCCATCATGCTCTTCAGCAGCTGATGAAAAGGGTTGCTAACAATTCCACTTCTATGTTGAAATCACTAGTTGTCAGAATCAGCCCTGTTGCCTCTGCTGTGCATAACCTGCTTTTGGGGTAGATGACAGAGAGAATGGGGAGCATTTGCATTTTATTCTAGTGGTTTGGGACCAACAGAAAGAAGAATTTGAAGCTTATTTATCTTGGTTTGGGTTGTCACAATAGCATTAAACTTGAAGACTTTTCTTAAAATATTTGAGGAATGATTAATGCAATTAATTGATTTTCTGCACAGCAACAAAAACCTTCATGTAATCTTACTGCTGCATTGACTGATTACAGAAAAATCAGCCTTCAAAACTATTTAAGAGAACCCTTATTTAAAAAAAACCTGCAAGACATCAGTCATTTCTATAACTGTAATTGTCTTGCAAGTTTGATTCTTTTCAATGATCAGCAAAAAGGGAAGGATTTGAAGGACATGAAAGTGACAGGGGCTGGACACCATGACTTCCTGAAAGGGACAAATACACATGATAGTAATTCCTACTTTTTCAACAACAGCACTTTTTTGGAAAGTGTCTGAGACATAGTATTTCCTAACTGCAGCTGAGTATTGTTCGGTACTCTCACTATCCAATTTAAGAGGAAAAAAAATTGTAAAAATAACTAGTTTTTTGGGAAGATTGCTAATCTCTTCAAATACTTGACTTTTAAGTAGAAACTTTGCAACACCAATAATAGAAGAATATCCTAAGGGCAATAGCAGTTGGTCTTAATGTGTTTTTCCTGTGATATATAATCTTTTTCATGTTTAGATATTACATCATCGAATGTCACTTTCAATGTCACATCATTTGTCACTTTCAATGCTATTTTCTGTAATTTAGATTTTTTTTTTTTATTCACTCTGGTTTGTGTTTTGTTGTTTGTTGTTTGATTGTTTTTTTTTTTTAGCATAAAGCATTTACTGAAGTTTTTCTGGATGATTCACATACTCCTGCAAACTGTAGAATTTCCGTTCAAGTTACTGCCCCAGCATTAAATCTCTCCGTTCGTTTCCCAATACCTGATCTACGGTCAGATCAGGAAAGAGGACCATGGTTTAAGAAATCACTTCAGAAGGAGATTCTTCATCTTGAATATATAGATATGGAATTTAAAACTGAATTTATAGGAGGGTCAACTCCAGAACAAGTTAAATTAGAACTTACCTTTAAAGAGCTAACAGGTAAGAATGTTAGTATTATATTCAAAAGTCCTTTTTGATTTTCCTACGTACTATGTAGTTGAGAGAAAGGTCCTCCTCTCATATGGAGTAACCTAGGGAGTGTCTTTCCACCTGAATTTTGGAGTAGATATCTCTACTGTAGTTCTATGTTCTGTACCAAATACCAACATAAGTCCAAACAATACTGCTAGGAGGAGAGGCTAATGTATATAGGTGCTTGCATTGTTGGGTTTGTTCCAATTTCATGTATCTCTATGATCTCTATCCCAGGGTAAGTTTTGTAGTTTTGTAGGGGGTTACTACAGCTATGCAAGTGAGAGGTCTAGTATAGAAATGAAGTATTCCTGGACCAGGGAATAGAATGCATCCTCAGCAAGTTTGCTGGTGGTACGAAACTGGGAGGAGTGGCCGATACGCCTGAAGGCTGTGCTGCCTTTCAGTTGGGACCTTGATAGGCTGGAAAATCGGGTGGAGAGAAAACTAAGGAGGTTCAACACCATCAACTGTAGGGCACTGCACCTGAGGTGGAGGAATACCAAGTATCAGCACAGGTGGGGGGGTGACCTAGCAGAGAGCAGCTCTGCAAAGGACCTGAGAGGATTGGTGGGTGAGAAGTTGACCATGAGCTGGCAGTGCCCTTGCAGCCAGGATGGCCATCAGGCTGGTATCCTAGGGCGCATCAGGAAGAGTGCTGTCAATAGGTCAAGGGAGGTGATCCTTCCCCTCTACTTGGCCCTAGTGAGGCCACATCTGCAGTGCTGTGTCCAGTTCTGGGCTCCTCAGTACAAGAAAGACAAGGAGCTACTGGAGAGGGTCCAGCAGAGGCCACAAAGATAATGAGGGGTCTAGAGCATCTTTAATATGATGAGAGGCTGCAGGAGCTGGGCCTGTTCAGTCTGGAGATGAGAAGACTGAGAGGGGATCTCATAAATATATAAATATCTCAAAGACATGTATCAAAAGGATGGTGACAGGCTCTTTTCAGTGGTGCCCAGCAACAGGACGAGGAGCAATGGCCATAAACTGAAACACAAGAAGTTTCACATTAATGTGAGGAAGAAATTCTATACATTGAGGGTGGCTGAGCACTGGATCATGTGTCCAGGGAGATCATGGAGTCTCCCTGTCTAGAGACATTCAGAACCCACCTTGGATGTGTAACCTGCTCTAGGTGACTCTGCCTTGGCAGAGGGGTTGGGCTAGATCATATCCAGAGGTCCTTTCTACCCTAATAGTGCTGTGATGCTGAGACTGATTCCCTAAAAAACTATCATTGAAAAACTTGAAAATTTCATGGTGCTAGTATCTTTCAAAGTAATAAATCTATGAGACTGGTTTATATTTGCACTCTTCTCTGCTGTCTCATTTTGTGTGCTTGATCAAGGCTGTGACAAATGCAGATATCTATGCATTAGAAGCATCTGATTGTCTGACTTCTTCTAGCCAGAAAATAATGTGAAATATTTTTTGTTTCTGAAAGTTAATATTAATTTTTTGGAATAAAGGATGACAAAATTTGCTTAAGTAGCTCAGTAAGTAGCATTGACTAGTTAGTCCTGTTAGACTCCAACCTGAGGAGTGGCTAACCTGAAGTTAGCAGTTGTCATTCCTCTGTTAATTTCTAAAAAAATCTCTTTCTATTCAGGTTCATTTGAAGAAGATAATGCAGAAACACCAGTAAAATTTTTTCAAGTGTCTGGTGGCACAGATGGAGATATAACATCATCATCAGACAATTTTGACTGGCCTCGGTAAAATAAAGTTTCATGGTTTTAATGTGGATTGATTAGATTTTTATGAACCACTGTTGTTTTTCTAATTTTAATCCAGAATGCCTGTGTGGTAAATGCTTGAAAATAATTTGCAGAGAAAGAGCATGTGACTACTGAAAAGACCACAAGAATTTATAAAAAAAACCCCCTGAAACTTCTATGTTTATAATAATGCACTATTGTTTTTAATGTATTATGGCTTCTGCATGGACTTGAGTAAATTTCAGTGAAACTTTGGTAAATGATTAGAGACTTGAGACTTTTTATCTTTTTTTTTTTTGTTACTTTACCTTTTCTCCTGCATTCATGACTGAATACCAAACAACCCATCCTAGTTGAATTTTGCCTCAAAATGATATGAGCCATAAGAATAGTAAGAATAATTGTATTGTGACTGAATTATTGCAGTTTATATCATATGAAAGGCAATTCAGTACTTCAGACTTTCTGAAGAGAAGGATCTGGCAGCTGAAGCGTGTAATAGTATGTTTAAAGAGGCAATTTTAGATTTGCTACAGAATTTGCTGTGTACGTTTTTTGCCACAAAATTTAGTGGCTTTCTGACAGCAAGTTTATATGGACATTTCTTCTTTTATAATGTCACAAATAATTTTTTTCTGTAACAGTGTTTACATGTAATAAGCTATGGCATGCAGTAGAGCATTTTTTAATGGCTGTTAATGGTTTAGTGAAACAAGCATTATTTTGGGAGAGTGCTAGGTTTTTCTTCGGTCATATGGTCACCTGATGGAGTTGAAAAAAGCAGACACATTTTCTTTCATCTGATGGTACCTTCTCCATGTGCATTTGTGTGTATAAGTTAGTTTTTTTCTTAGTAGTATTGCTTTGGGTAATAAAATATGTTACTATCTAATTAAAAAGTCCCTGGACTTTTCAGCTATTTAGTCTGTGTGTATTTAATGGCAAGCCAGTAGAACTAGGGGACATGTGACAGAGCATAAATATAAACATTATAAGCATCTCTAATGGCTTGTTCTGCATAACTTCTCCAATGTCAGGATTGTATTGAAAATAAACCCTCTGGCTGTGCACTCTATTCTGGAAAGGATAGCAGCTGAGGAGGAAGAAGGTGATAATAACTTTCAAGAAGAAGAAGAAGGAGGGTCTCATTCTTTGAAGGATGTCTGTGATATTAGAAGACCAGAGCCTTCTCCTTTTTCTTCTCGTAGGGTCATGTTTGAAAATGAAGAGGTACTATAAAATTTTGTTATTGCTTTGTGCTTATGATGGACAAAATAGAGTGAGAGTACATTCTCACTACATGCAACTTCTGGTTTCTGCTTTCAGTTTTGTTTTGATTTTGGTTTTTTTTAACTTAAGAATTTTTTTCCTTTTTTCTTTCAGATGGTGATGCCAGGAGATGTAGTTGAAATGACTGAGTTTCAGGATAAAACAATTAGCAATTCCCATTATGTACTGGAACTCATGTTACCAAACATTCACTTAACATTACCGAACAAAAGCTTCTATGAGAAACTTTACAACAGGCAAGTGTAATTGTTTTGCTTGGTTATTGTGACCTGTACATTCAGTTCTGTGTTCACTGTTGACAAAAACAATTGTCGAAGCACGTATAGCAGGAACTCATTTGTATAGTTTATTTAAAAACATAAAGTGCTATATAAGTATTTTTCCTAGCTAATATGACACCATTGTGTCATGCATCTGATTCATGCTGTGGCATCTGTCTGCTAAAAAGTGTTGGGCAGATTATGTGAACAAAGGGCGAAGCTAAATAGTCTTTGGCTGTCAGTGAATACTTTGTTCAGATCTCTGTGCAATATTTCATTTTGCTCTAATCTTTCTGATCTCTTCTTTATACAGATTATTATACTTCAATAACTGTTGTGCGCAATTTTATTCTTTCCATCTAAAAATCTAGAGTTTGCAAGGCAGCCAGAGAAAAAACCCTAACCCAGTTTTGTAAGCCTCACAAAGGTTTATAAAAATATAGAGAAAGTGAACCCAGCTTACAGATGGGTGTTCACCATTTATTTCTGTTAGTTTGCTGTCTGAAAAAAACCAAAATACTACTACATTGGTACTGTGCTATGCAATATGCAAAAGAGGTGCTGATCTATTTTAGTCTGTGATAGGTATTACTTTACTTCCAGAGTATTTTCACTTCCAAAGTGGCAAGGCAGAACCTTCCACTGAATATTTTGTTGGAATACTTCTGTACTGAATGTCACATCTGTCTTTGCTCTGACAGACACACTCACTTGAAATCAAAAGAATGAATGTTTCCTGCAACTTAATTGAAAATTGATGTGATCAAAATAGGGGTTTCTCAACTCCCCCTCCAACCTACTGAGCTAATAGATACCTACTTATAGAGGCTTTTGTGTCACTATCATGTTAGACTTTGATATGTGCATACCATAATTACAGAGTAAAAGTTACTTCCATTATTTATTGCTTTTACTCATGAATATATTATCGTTTCTTGTGCTCTTGAACTTTACTTTTTCTATCTTGTTTATGGACCATAATCTGGAATCTGTTACATAAAGTCTGCAATGGAATTATGCTTGACTGACTCAATACAACATGGGAATATGGACACGTATTTTGTGTAATGATAATGTATTTCTTCCTAGGATCAGCAATGATTTGTTGTTGTGGGAACCCACAGCTCCATCTCCTGTAGAAACATTTGAAAACCTTTCTTATGGTGTTGGACTATCTGTGGCCAGCCAGCTCATCAACACTTTCAGTAAAGACAGCTTTAGTCAATTTAAATCTGCAGTTCATTACGGTAATACACTTCATAAATCATCTAGAACTATAGTGTTTTAGAAGCATAACTGGCTGAAGTGATTAAGCTGCTAGAGGAAATGTTTTGTAAACTTATGAGAAAATCTAAACCTAGAAAAAAAAAAGGGTAGATTACTGTTTAATTGAGTAAAGTAAGTGTGAAATTGAATTGCGTTACCAATGGAGAAACAGTGAGTTATTGGCATAATATGTGTACTAGCTAGAGAATTGTTCTTCATTTTGTCTATTAGATGATGAAAGTGGATCTGAGGAAGAAACACTACAGTATTATTCTACTGTTGATCCAAACTATCGTTCACGCAGAAGGAAAAAGCTTGACTCACAGAATAAGAACTCACAAAGCTTTCTGTCTGTTCTGCTAAATGTGACACATGGATTAGTGTCAATATTCACAGATGTAAAGGTGAGGCACTGGGGCTGGAACAAGTTTTTTGTTGTTTTGACCATGGATCCTCTTCATGCTGTATGCACTTATCTGGAAGGAACTAGTATTTTTAACAGTAATTCTTTAATCTTTATACTACTGTAACTAAGCAGTAATACAACACAATATTTTGCAAATTCTGCTTACTTTGCTTCACATGAGAATAACTGAAATGCAAGCAAGGAAAACATGTATTGGCAGCAAGTGTTATGTTAGTTTAGACTGTCTAAATGCAGCAAACTGTCAGCAAACAATAATTTTATCATTTCTATTCTTCTTTCAGCAGGATGATGGAAATACACTGGAAGGAAAATACGGCGAATTTTGGTTTGAGTTCAACAGTGGTTCCCTTTTCAGTGTGACTAAATATGAAGGCTTTGAGGACAGACACTATGTTTGTCTCCATTCTAGCAGCCTCAATTTATATCATCAAGGTAGGGGTGAGATTGAGGTGGCTTTGGGACTAAATTTGAAATTAGGTAATCTTGAAATTTTTTGGGAAAAAGGCTGTATTTTCTTCTCTTTTCTCTCATAGTGTATCATTTGGCACAATGGATATAATTTATGGCTAATGTTTCTAAATGCTACAGCAATGCAACTTCATGGCAACTGTATTTAGGTACAATTTAGCTCCAAATTTCCTTGACAACTGCTGGTTTTTAGAGATATTGTGATCCTCTGGCAAATTAGCTGTACAGTCTATTCTTTACTATGAAAATACACACTTCCTTCATGTTATTGGTTGTTTAATTTAAAAAGCTGCAGGTTATCGGTGGCTGCTGTGTTTTTCCTGAGTAGCTAGTTGTAGTCCACAGGTGACTCTGTAGTTTGTGTATGTCTGGAAACCCCCATGTAGTTAAACCTTTTAAGGTTTCCCCCTCAGATGCCTCTGAAACAGTGGTACTCATGTTTCAGTGCAAGGCTTAGTTACTGTATGTTTAGAAGTTAGCCTGGCACTATCTCGTAAAATGAATAGACATGTTCCTATCTCTCAGTGTAACCTGTAGGAGACTTCTGTCCTTTATTTCAATGTTTCTGTTTTGTTGGGCAAATAACAAACTGAATCCGTAATAGTGACATCGAAGATTATAGCTAGAACCCTAGTTTTAAATATTGGACTGCCCATAACCTTCCCTTCACAGTTTTTGGTTGTCAGTGTGCATGACTAACTTTGGTAATTAAAATAATTTTGTAGGCATTAAGCATAAAAAGGATTTTCCTTAACACTTCGTCAGTAACAGCTTTGGTAATTCATTCCAAAATCTCTTTTCAGGTTTGGTAGATGGAGTTGTCCCTTCCTCTGAAGTACGACTGCCCAGCACAATACGTCCCCATTGGTTAGAGCCTACTATATGTTTTTCTGAAGAAGATGGTCTCAGTAGGACTACTTCAGATGGTGTAGGAGTGGATAGTCCAAGTATGCTGACTGTTGCAGTCAAAATCCAATCAGATAAAATAGAGAGCAATACAAAGGTTTGTGTTATTTGTACTTTTATAAATTATAGTTATCTTGGTTTATATGAAAGCATCTGGACATGGAGTTAGAAGGGTTATAGATGAAGAAACCATATAGTTCTGAGACATTCATTTTCAAACTATAATTTTCTGTTAGAAACTTTTGGGTCAATTATAAAATTTAAGCAACTGCTTAATTTACTAATTCTTCCAATGCTTCACTTTGCTGATCATGCTATTTCCTTATTGAATGCATTTTTTGGACAGTTGGCCTTTTTAATTTGTTTTTGTTGAGTTTCTCTGGTGTCAAAACGGGCAAGAACATATACAGAGTTACACTGCAGTTAACTAGCAGTGTCATCTAGTAGGCAGCCTTTACTTACCTATTTGGAATGGCACTGGTAAATGGCAGTAGCATTCATTAGTGTGGCTGAAAGAGGACCTCTTAGCTGGCATAGTGGTGACAAACAGGTTGCTTGAGTTATCTGAAGAAGGGGTCTGTAGATCAGCGAAATGTTATGGGGGTTCCGTTGTCTCACATGTGAAGTACATTGGGTTGCTACCCCTGGGAGTTTCTGCTAAATCCCAGAATGTACAGGCAGCCTTCCTTCCTACCTACCACCACAAAGCTGCCATTTCTAAATTAGCCTGTTGTAAAAAGTATGATACTGTATTATCCAGGGTTTCTGTACTGGGAAGCAGAGTTTTTCTAGACACCAGGAGATTTCTGGGAGCAGAAGGATGACACTGTTTCATAATCTAGACGTGAGATAGTTACATGTGTTTCATGTAAGCCAAGTCATGCAATTTTGTTCTGCAGGAATTTCTGGTTGCTGTTGGACTACGAGGAGCCACCCTTCAGCACAGAGTGCTGCCTTCAGGTTTAAGCTGGCATGAACAGGTCAGGTTGCTACAGTGTTCTCAACTGTATCTTCAATTTCAGTCTCATTGCTTTTAACTACCAAACTAAATCTTGATTGAAAATCTTGATGTGCCTTATTATCGAACTCTGCTCTTGAAGGTGTTACTCTTTCTTTCTTGTTTCTCTTTGAGACTGTTGACAGATGACAGTCTTACTTTTAAATTATTTCTTGCCTATTCAGTTGGTGCTGTTCCTCTCATCATCCTAACTTTCTGCCCATAACATGTCAGGGAAGCTCTGGAGGGGTTTACTTTGTTCTGTTGGGTTTTGGGTTTTGTTTAAAATTCAGATGAAAAATGTCAGTAGTGCAATACTATTTGAGTACATAAATAATCCTTAAGTTAAAAATACCCTCAAAACAAGCAAAGCGTTTTACTTGTAGTACTGAAAGCATTTCTGTATTTTTCCCTTCTGCTCACTTTATCCCTCAAGTCTCATTTCTCACTTGCACATTTCCTGTTTTGTATTGCTGGAATAGCAGTACTGGAGGACTCAGGGGAGGTAGTGAGCAGCAGTTACACGAACACTTCTGAATGAGAAGGGTTGTACTCATAGGTGTGGATACAGAGGTATAGCATAGCATATAGGCGGGGCTGGAGCCCCTAGATGTGTGTGTGAACACATGAGGCAGGACATGCTGTTAGTACAGGAGCAGTGTAGTTGCATGTACCTGCCCCATACTGGATTACAGATAGTAACCCTTGACACTCAAGCTTCTCCTGTTTATCCTCCAGTGTGTATGATATGCTGATTTTCACATGCATTGTTACTGGATAACTGTGTGGAGCTGAACTTGGGACTTTGGACTCTGCTGTGGCGTTATTTTCTTCTCAGCATTATATTCCTGTGGGTTTGTGTAGCCTGCTTTACACCCTGTTGCTTCTTTGCTCTATGAAGTCTTTCTCAAGTAACATTCCCAAGTGCATAACAGGCAATCCTTTTTGGAGGGGTAGGGATGAAATAAAAAATTGACCAAAGAGGTAGTTAGAAGAAAAAGTTAAAAGACTAGCAGTGATGGTATGCCCCAAGCTTGGAATATTTTAAGAACAACTTTTATAGTGTAACGTATTTGAGAGGGAACTATGACAGATCTTATAGAGGAGGAGTTAGTTTTATGTGGTGGGACATGAAAAAGCTGTTTATACCATGAATGTGCACATGGTTCTGAGCATATTTCTTACATCCACCCCCCAAGAAAGACTTGAAGATAACTTGAACAATGTAGAGTGTTACAACAAAAGTTAACTTTTCAGAGAGAGAGCAAGGAAAATACAAACACTGTAATAACAGCTACAAAGACGGATGAATAATACTGTATTTGGGCAGTTTTAAAAATGCATTGTGAGGTTTTGTGCAAGGAGCCACTTGAGTGTCTGTGGATTGGTCTTTTCCACACCTTTGAAGCTGCAATTTTTATGGGGGTTTTTGTCTTTTTTATGTTCCATGCCTCTCTATAAAGATACTGAGTAAGCATCTTTAAATATCTGAGACTGTTCACACCTTTTCCTTCTACTAATCTAACATTTTGTTGTCATACCTGTTACAGATTTTCTCTTGTGATGTGTAGTTGTTTGATAATTTAACAAATACTGAAATATTAATATGTTTGTGATTTTTTTAGATTTTATATTTTTTGAATATTTCTGATGAGCCTGTTCTGGGATATAATCCTCCAGCTACAATTACAACTTTTCATGTACATCTGTGGAGCTGTGCTCTTGATTACAGGTAAGTAAAATGCAAGTGTGTCACATGGCACTGCAGCTATATACTTATTCTTCAGGAATGTTCAAGTTTGCATACTAAAAAGAATACTTACTTAGGCTCTTTTGGAAAAAGTACTTAACAGAGATCCCTTAACTGGTAGCAATTTAGGATATGACTTGCCTAGGTCTGGGAGGATGAAGTTAAGTAATCTATAAGACTTTGATCAAGTGGACTTCCGAATAGGTAGAGTGTACTGATTTGTTTTTCCTATTTGTTATTAGGCCCTTGTTTTTGCCAGTCAGATCTCTACTTACTGTTGAAACTTTCAGCATTTCCAGCAGTGTTGCAGTAGATAAATCCTCTTCTACTCTCAGGTATGATTTATATGATTGTGAATTGTGTAAGCTCCTGTAAAACTTGTAATGCTTGTCTGCTTTTTTGACCTCAGAAGCATTCATGTTGTGTAAATGATCACACTGGTTTCCATCTTTTGAAAAACACTTTGTTCATGTGTGCTTCTGTTTTATTAGGTTAAATAATTTTGTTTATATATACTTTTCAGTTGGCTTGCTTCCTTTAACAACAAACAATTCTGCATTTTTAGTAAGATTGGAATGTCCTGAAATGAAGTTATGTCTATTTTATGAATTAGTAAAACCTTAAGATTTCTTATAATTTGTTATGTGGAGACAGTATATTAATTAATTGAATATTTAGTGACTAATGAACATATCTGTAACTTCTAATAATTTTTCTTGCAACTTCAGTTGAATATTCATTGTTATACCTGTTCTGTTGTGAAATACCTACCAAGTTGGTTATTTTTATTAGAAAACCTTTTAAGTGATCTTTGAAACAAATGTTCTGTTAACTCTATTAAGAAGACAAAAAGACAAAAATAGAAATAAGTGTTAAGGGTTAAGGCATTCTTTCTTAATCTAGGAAGGATCAAATATATAAATTGAAATATAAGAAACATATAATTAGTGAAGGGGAAGGTATCTTACAGTGGTTAATTGTCAGTAGATTTGAAAATTATGAAAGGTTAAAGTGAAGAGTTTGGATTTAAGATATGCTACGTATATTTGTGTTTGTAAATATTTTTTATATACTAATTTCTTTAAACTTACTAATTGCACAGCATTTCTCTAGCATTTTTATTTCATCTTGTTTTTGTCTCCTAGGATTATTTTAGATGAAGCTGCTTTGCATTTGTCTGACAAGTGCAACACTGTTGTGGTGAACCTCCATAGAGGTAAGGATGCTTTAGATGTGACTTATCAATTGCAGAGCCTAAAGAAACAAAATTACAAGTGTATTCTGCATATATAAAGGTTACTGAAGAAGAGGTCTGAGGAGATAAGGAGCAGCAAGTTGAGTATGAGAGAATACTGCAATGTTGATAAAAATCTGAATGCTCTGGTTTGGTTTTGTGGATCCAGAAGTATGTCAGAGAAAAGCATCTTGCAATTCCTCTAGTATCTTGTTACAGTTTCATAAGGGGTATTTGAAAAAGCATATTTTTAAAAATGTGGAGTTTCACAGAAAGAAATTTTCATAGGTATGAGAGATATATTCTAAATAGTTGAACTTGAAAGGTGCTATATGGCACAAAGTTCTAGGTTCTGAAAAGAACCATACCAACTGGGTTGCTCTCATTCAAATAGTAGGAGCCTTTAAGGACTGAGGAACTTGAATCAATATTTAACAAATGAATTGGACAGATAATGAAACCTTGTGCCCACAAATGTGTATTTAGCTTAGGTAAGAGATCTCTGTTAGGGGGCACAGTAAAGGTATGCCTCTTCTATTTAAACGACAAAAGAGGGCAAGTAAGTTACTCATAGCCCTGAAAGATTAGTACAATAGGAACATGTGTCCTCTCTCACTTCAACTAAAAAACTGATAGAATGTTTAGTCATTCAGCTTCTGTGTGCGTGGTTTCTCTTAGCTCATACAGATGGAATGAGGATAAATATCTTAAAAGATTACACTATACACAGATGGTGGTAGTGGGAGTGATAATATTGGATTGAAAAGATTCAAGTTCTTGATTTGAGTAGCTGAAACATGAACTCTGAAAGTAATCCTCACAAAAGAAGGAAATGCAGAGATATAAAAGGTTTTGATAAAAAAGATTCCTTTACAGCTCATGCTGCTTTTAATGGTTTTATGACTATAGGTATATTGTGTTTGTTATTGTCTTAGTATTTTTTAAATTATTATATTTCAGATTATGTTCGTGTTATGGATATGGGACTGCTGGAACTAACCATTACAGCAGTAAAATCTGATTCTGATGGAGAAAGAGTAAGTATTTAATCACAAACAAAATAAAATGTAAAATCTTCATGAGAGATTGTGATTTGAAAATTACTTTATTATACTTAAAATCAAGGAAGGCTTTTCAGTTTACTTATATTTTTTGAACTACTTTTCTGACGAGTTAAGTAAAATACTTTATAAACATCTGTGTATGTGCTATTTTTATGGAACTTTAGGGTAATTTGAAGTGTATTCTTGTCTTTTCATTGTTGCTATCTAGACTAAACCACGTTTTGAGCTGCACTGTTCCAGTGATGTAATCCATATTCGTACCTGCTCTGATTCATGTGCTGCACTAATGAATCTCATACAATATATTGCAAGTTATGGTGATTTACATCCACCCGCTAAGACTGAAGTTAAACGTGGAGTTAGCAAGCCAAAAATGAAGGTATAGAATGGCAAAATTATAGCAACTGAACTTTCTGCTTCTTGGTGATATATTTTAATTTTAATCCCCATTCTATTTACAAATAATATGAGATTTCCTGCAAAGAAATGAATAGATTGTATCTAATCTAAAATATATTTCAGAGTTAAAATAATGTTGTGGGGTTTTTTCTACTTAGGTTACTTAGTACTGTAAAATACTTTGTGCTGTTTACCTCTTGTACTTAATTCTTATCTAAAGAAGAAAATTCCAGGACATATACGAGGTGTCCATATACCCTGATGATCTAAATACCCTGAACCGTAATGTTCTAACCTACTTTGTAAATCATCCAGCTTGGTGTTTCAGATCACTTGACTATTTAACAAGTTAAGGTGTTTTTTCTTCACAGTTTAAGGGCTGTGAATCAAGCTGTTCTAGCAAAATCTTTTTTGGCATTTGCTGTCTTTGAGATGTAACTATGTATAGTTCCTCTCCTACAGGTAGAGACCTTTAGCCAACCATCTTCCCACGGACCAGGCCTCGCTGAATCAGAGCAACAGATTTTACGGGATTTGATGAGTGATGCAATGGAAGAAATTGAGACTCAACAGACTGCTGCTGCCATGAAGCAAGAGTCTAATGGTAAGAATCCTCTGAAGGCCTAGCTACATATAAATCTGGAAAAAAAGTGGGATTGGAAGTTGTGTATGTAGAGATGCTGCGATAAGAATGAGAGCACGTACTTAGGGTGTCTGAAGTCTTCAAACTATGGAACAGATTCTTGCTTCTAGTAACAGTAATGCAGGAGTACTTTGAGATTCTAGTCAAATATGCATTACTGAGGTACAGCAAGGAAGAAATCTGACTCCAGGACTCTGTCAAGACCCCAAATTCTGTAGGAGTGTAAGTTAGTCTAGAGGAATCAAAGACTCTTCTTCTGTGTATGAGGGTAGTCCAGGAAAATGGTACAGTTCTGAGTCACATGAAGAACTTCTAGCTATGAAGAATTTTTTGAATTAGCAGATAGAACAAGATAGTTGATTTTATCACAGGATTATGGCTTTTGCGGTATGGCTAGAGTGTAATTCAGGTTTAAATTTGATAAGATTTTGTACTGCAAATTGATTTCTATTCCATTACTATTTCCATGATGTCTGGTCTTCTTTTCTGTGGTGGAAGGTGAGCAGTCACTGTAGTACTGAAAGCTTTTGATGCTATGGTCTTACTACCAGAATGAAAAACTTGAGAATTGTATTTTATTCATAGTAGGAATTGATTCAAGATATAATAGGCAAATTTCCTTGATATAATTGAAGTAACAAACATTGGTTAACTCTTACTTAATTTTCATATTTTGTAAGGATTTTTCCACTGAAACATGTTTTTTCTCCACCCTCTTTCAACTCCCAGGAGTTTTGGATGACAAATCTCAAACCCAGGAGCCATCTTGCTCAGATCTCTTCCTGTTTCCAGATGAAAGTGGAAATGTCTCGCAAGAGCCAAGTCCCACTTATGCTTCATTTACCCATCACCTGTTAAGTGAGGCCATGGGAGATGTTCCGGCAGAAAGTGATGATTTCTGCATTCTTTTTGCACCTAAAGTTGCTGTTGCTGTAAGTTCCTTTGAAAATGACTAAAAAATATCCATATATAAATTGAATGAAAGAAAAGCCTGTGTAAAACCTGGATGGATTAGATTTCTTAGATTTCTGTGATTGCTTAGTGATGTTTTTCTGTTTGAAAGGAATTTATGCATTGTTACTGTTAGGAATGAGTGCAAGTATTTTCAAATAGATATGATTTTTCTATATCTCAGCACTATGTAATTGTTCTCTGATCTGAATGTTGCATTAAGCTGTATTGGCAGTTTCCTACATTTTAGTCATGTTTAATCATTGTCATTTTTGACTTAAAATGGTGGCATAGTTAGGAAAAAAATGTGTTAAGCAAAAACCAGCATTTATCAAAACACCAGCTTGGGATGTCTTCTAATCTTTCGTTCATTTCTCTCTTAATCTAAGGTCTCAGTGTTTCTAAGGACCTAAGATCCTTGCCAAACCTCATAGAAAAGCTTGTGTGTCACTTTACACCAATGTCTATCCTCTGCATTTTGTTCATGTTGTCTGGTGGTATTCTTCTTAATAGACAGAAGCAGTTCCTGGGTCCCTGATTAGAGGCTGTATTTTCCCAGTTATAGTCGAGCTTGTTTGTTTCCAAAAGTGCTAATAGGGTAGCCTGGGCTCTTCTGCGGTTTTCTGTTTGCTTTTAGCTAGGACTTTGTTTTGTTTATAGTTTGGGTGGAGAAGTTTTCTGTTTTGGTTTGGGGTTTTTAATTGTTGTTTTTAACTACTTTGCAGCTTCTGCTTTTTTTTTCATATGCTTTTGTCTTTATAAGAAACGTTTCTAAACCAATCATGTTGTATAAGCTTTAGAAGACAGTACAGAAGAGTTTTTCTTTTCATAGGAAAGTTAGACATCTCAATAAAGAAAGCAGATTTTACCTTCTCGGTGCTATCAATGCTATATGCTTTTTTTTTTAATTAGGAAAAAGAGGAAGAGCCAGTTATAAAAATAATGGTTGATGATGCAATTATTATAAAGGAAAATCATTTCAGCCAACCTATAAAAAAAACGGATACAAGCAAAGCTCCCCTTCATTTTCCTGTTCCTCTTGTACGCTATGTTGTAAAGGAAATATCTCTTATTTGGCATCTTTATGGCGGAAGGGATTTTGGGACTGCACCACCAACTTCTCCAGCTAAAAGTTTCATGTAAGTGTTTGATCTAATTACGTGGATTAGAAGATTTAGAAATACTGAATTTTCTTTTGATTTGGAGTAATCTTATTGTTCAATCTCAAGCCTCCCTTGCTTGCTTCTTTGCTCCCTTCTCACAAGGAATCAATCATTGAATGGTTTGGATTGAAAGGGATTTTAAAGATCATCCAGAATCATACTCAGTTTAACTCCACAAATCAGAATGTATTTTTCCTGCATCTTAACCTGGACAAGCTGAGCTTGCTTTTGCTCATTTTTTGGGGGAAATGGAAGGATGGATTTTGTTTTAGGGTAATATTAGAAGTCAAATTTTCCTAAAGAGGTCAGGGCTTAAGGAGCATAAGAGTCAGATTTACAGGATGTCATGTAAACTAAAGAGTAAAATTACTGCAGCTAAAATTAAGGAAATGTTTTATGAATGTTAATTTGGTGGGATACATACACCTAGCGTTCTGCTTAGATATATATTACTTGAACAAAAAGAAATTACTTGGTTAACAGTAACACAATTTCAATGTTTTTTTGAATATCATTGAAATAGTAATAAGTTACATGCAGTGCATTTTGTTTTAGATTAACAGTGGGATAACTTTGATCTGCAAAAGCGTATTTCTCCTTTTTATTTCTCCAGAAGTCCCCATAGTTCTCCTTCTCATACACCAACAAGACATGGACGGAATACAGCATGTGGAGGGAGGGGAAGAAACCCAGACTTCCTAATGGAAATACAATTAAGCAAGGTAAATGACAGAAACAGCTTCAGCCACGACTCTCTGTGTGTGGATACCTTTACACGTTACACTCCTTCGATAACACCTTTCCATTAGAGTTCAGTACTATTTCTTTCAACAGTATCTACATCTAGGCAATCACTTTGGTGGTGATGAATGTAGAATTTGTTTAACAAAAACTGTTAGTAATTGCGTAGTATTTACTTGCTGAATAAGCTTGTTTCTGAAGATGAAGGATATCCATTACAATAAGTTTTTGTTTATTATAAACAAGTTTTGCAACTGCTGTTCTGTTTTTCTCTCATCAGTTCCATTCTGGATAGATACACCTGTTATGAAATTAGGTGTTCTAACAAAATAAGCAAGATGTAGATCTGTTGAGAATACTCAGTGTATCAGTTTGATAACTGGATATGAAATAACATCATATTTATATATGATGTTATTTATGTCAGAATATTTTTCCTGTGTTTCCCCTAACATATGTAGCACCCTTCAGGCATGAGTATCTTACTGTTGTTTTTAAAGCTGTGCTTAGCTCTAACATAGGAGCTAGAAGCTTTTTTTCTGGTGCTGTGAATAGTATTGGTGAGGACTTAAACATATTTTATGTTAAATGGATCAATAGCAGAATCTATTTAAAAAAAGATTTTTTTTCAAATGTTTCCATAACAATGAAAGGCACTACTTAAAATAAAGGCCTTTTATAGTTTATGTGCATTTACAGAACTTAAAATTCATCCCATTAGCACTTCAAGCTTGCCAGAAATGTGATACTTAAGGTATCCTTTTCTAGAAAAAACATGACATTTCAATAAAAAAGAGGAAAAAAGGGAAGCATTTGATATTCCACCTGGGGAACTTCACATGTAGAATTATAGCCATCTCTTAGTTTGCAGATATTTAATGAAAGTTGGTATTAGCATGAAGTGGTATAAAGGTTTTTTCTCCGTACTTCCTCATAGTTGGTACAAGGCTTAACAGTAATGTTTAAAGAAATGGAGAATAGGTGTCACAAACGGTGTTGCCTTGGAACTGAGCGCCGTGCCGGCAGGGGCCGCTGCCGCGCTCGCTGTGTGCGCTCGTCAGCGTGCGGCTGCCGGCCGGGATGCGGCGGGATTTGGGGGTGCAGGGGATGGTTTGTGGGTCACCACGGCTGGAAATGAGAGCTCCATCAAGGGGTGACCAAATGAAGATAACTTATAATTTAAGGAAAGTACTGAATTAGAATATATATGGAATAAAATGAGTAAGAAAAAGGAAACAAGACTGCAAGAAGCCACTTGAGATGTCGGCTGGTAGGGAAGAAACATTTTTTTCTGAAGTGTTAGAGGGTGCAGGATTCAAGACTTGCAAGATTGCCTGGTACAGGCTTCACCAGGAGGTGAGAAAGATGTCAGGATTGAGAGGAAAAAGCCGAGTGAATGTTAAAAAAAAAGTGAAATTATTCCTTATCTTACATTGACTCTTTGTGTTGGCTTGAATTTGCATGCTAAAATACGAACATGTACACAACCAGAAATTTGAAGATTTCTAGTGCTAGATATGTATTCCATTTCTGAGTAGTTTCAGAAATCTTAATATCATTTCTGTAAACTTAAAACAGTAGACAGCTTTAAAATTTATGTGTGGTGTACTTTCCTGCTTTTTTGTATGTTTTTTAAAGAAGTATTCTGCTGTTAAATATTCTTTTTCAATGAAACTGATTATGCTGGTTTTCCTTTTTAAAAGGTGAAATTCCAGCATGAGGTGTATCCTCCAGGTGGTGCAGAAGGTGAATCCTGTCTGTTGGAGCAGCCAGTGTCACGACAAGTTTTTATTGTTCAGGACCTGGAGATCAGAGATCGCTTAGCTACATCACAAATGAATAAATTTCTCTATCTCTACTGCAGTAAGGAGATGCCCAGAAAAGCACATTCAAACATGGTATAGCTATGAAATGTGTTAATTCCTTACAATTACAGTGGTTGAACTATCATTTTGGGGGCTGTGTACGCTTAATCTTGCAGAAGCAGAAACGTAACTTCATGGAACACTGAAGTAATATAATTTGCTGATAGTTATTTGCTTGACTCTTTGTGGGTATTAAGACTAATTAACAAGTTAGTTTGAATGTTAGCATGTCAGGTATTAATGGGTCTGAGATAGATGAGCAGGACTATTTTTTTTTAACTGACAGTTTTGGTAGCTTTCACAATTTGGTTTTGAGCAAATGTCTGCTTGCACCAGTGATGAGAGTTCTCACTACACATACAGATTTGTATTTTTATGGTATACGGTAGTCTTACTGGTTCTATAAAGGATTTATTAAATTTTTGAGATTTTCTTTTAGCTTTATTTTTTTATAACATTCAGAGTATTTTTTTATTCAATACTGTAATTGCTAAGTGGAATCATACTAGTACTGAGGTTTTGCAGTAAAAGCTTTTCGTAGCTGGTGTTCTGAGATTTAATAATTGTGTTGTTTTTTTTTTTCAGTTGACAGTCAAAGCATTACATGTCCGTCCAGAGTCTGGCAGATCCCCACAGGAATGTTGTTTACGTGTTTCATTAATGCCACTTCGCCTCAATATTGACCAGGTGGGTTGTGCCAGTGCAAAAAAAACAGATTTTTTTTTCTTTATTTAATGGTACCTGGGATTTCTTTTAACCAGATACTTTTAGCCATCATACATATTTTATGTTTTACGTTTTCTTGGTGTGATACCTTTTTTATTTAACCTTTGGATCTCTGTTGTTCCATTTATGTCCATGCTAGAACTTGCCTTCTGCTCCAGCTCTTACAAAGACTATATTTTTTTATTTAAAAAATAAGAATATCTTTGGGCAAAGGTGTTTTCTCAGTAAGTTTTCCTCCTGAAACTTCTGATAATCTCAAAGGGTTTGGAATCACAGCTTTTAAAGAGAGCTACTTATTCCTGAATGATCTGGTTTTGTTTGTTCATGAAGTTACTTCATTGTTTTTATTTGAAAAAGGTTAATCATTAATCTAGAAGTGGTTCACAACATCTTAGTCAAGGGCACCTGACACTCGAGAAATGCTTCAAATAAGTTGAAGGCTTTGTCTTGCTATCAACTGCAGTGGCAGGAAGAAGAGAAACTGTTTTACTTTCTTTAGCAGGCCTTTGTGCAAGGTATTTTTGATATATTCAAGAAACATTTGAGTTTTTTCTAAACCAGTAAGAGCTATATATGTTTGTGCAGGCAAATGTAAAATACAGTTATTACTCTCTTTTGAGGCATTTCTTCCTTAATTTGTCATCTGCAGAGAGATACATGGGGTTTAGATTTTTTAAGAGCACAGTTAGGATTTCCATTACCTACCTTTTCTTTCTTTCAACACACATTGGAGACCAGGTTCTCCTTTTGCTATTAGCAAAATTGAACTCTGTCTAGTTTGTAATAATTTCATCTAGAAAAAAATAGCCTGGAAGTACTGCCATCTAGGGAAGAAATGTGTTCCCTTTTGGTTACTTTTTCAACTCTTTCCTCTTTTGAACCATAAACAAAATTTACCTTTACCACTTCTATGAAATTTACTACAGCTTTTTTGGAAGCACAGGGCTGCGTGCAGTCATATTAGAAATACTTGTTATTACTACTTAAGCTGTCATTCTGACCAGCTGGTAATAAAAATGGAAAAGAAAGTCCAGTTGTCATCAATGATAGGATGAATAAGGCACCAGTGTGATGCATGTGTCCAAAAAAGAAACTGGGATGTAATAACTTTAAGACATTAATACCATATGTATTAATGACTTTTAATGAAGCAATGATGAGAACTGATTTGTAATGATTTGATTGACTTTTACAGTATTAGAGAAGAATAGAGACTATACTTAAATACCTTCTACTGCAAATCAGAGTAAAGTTTATAGCCATTAAAGCGCCTGGGTTCTGGACCAGTCTCCAAAACGAGAGTAGAAATGATAAAAATAACCCTGAATTTTTAAGACAAAGCTAGATAGATCATGAAATCCTATTTTATGAAACAAGGTGCATTGGCCAAGAGGGTCTTCCTGGTTTCTGTCCTACATTTCTATGTGGTCTGTGCATATGTTAAGGGATCAAAACCAAAAAAATTTGTTTTGTTTCGTATCTGCATAGAAATAGAGCTGGAATAATAGGTAATGTTTTAGAGAATTAATTGTCTTTGTATTTATTTTAACCTGATTGTATTTTCCTTTTTGCCATTAGGATGCCTTGTTTTTCCTGAAGGACTTTTTCACTAGCCTTTCTACAGAAGTAGAGCTCTTAGTTACTCCAGATCCTGAAGGTATGTTTCAAAAAAAAAAAACTAACATAAAAGTGCCACTTCTTTCTCCTTTAATTTGTATGTGTCTGTAAATTCACATGTGAGTCTTGTGTGTATAAAACCTTGTTTGGGGGGTTGAGCACTAACATTAATGACTGTTTTTTTAGAACTCAGAAGCTTTAGGTATTTAAGCTTTTTATTTTATAAATATGAACAAAGATCTTCAACACCTGGAATCTTAATTCTATATAAGGTTTAACCAAAATTGGAGCATATTTAATAAGAGCTTCTCGAAAATTTGAGGAATGTGTATATGCTATTGGGAGTTGTTATTAGATAAAACAAATACATTGTGCTGCTCATTTATAAACTTGAACTCTGTGTTAGACAACTTCAAGCTATTAGACAAACATACTGTTTTATGTCAGAGGTATTAAATAAGTATGTATGCAGTTGAAGTAGTACTTCTAATCAATTATACTATCTGATGCAAAAACAGTATATATTGGAAAGCATATTTCCACTATTAACTATACTTGGGCATTTGTTAGCAGCTATACTTTACCTCTTTCTGTTGAGCTGTCATGCTGAAATGCATAGGTGATGAAGCCCTGTGCAATAGTGCCATTAGAACCAGATGCATTATTTATGCTGATGCACAAACCTCAACGTAAGCTGCATGTAATAGCTTTTATTAATAACTAAGAGAATCTAAATATTGCCCTGCTAATAATTCCTACTGATGAACATTAGAACTTACTAAGGACAGAGTAATTGTGTAAATACAATCTTTCTGTAATCACTGTGAAAAATATGAGTTACTTCTTGGTGTATAACTTTTTTTCTTAGTTAAAAAGTCTCCTGGTGCTGAAGTTACGTGTAGTTTGCCCAGGCACGTCAGCAGCCTTAAAGAACCAAGTCCAGTAATTTCTTTTTCATCACACAAGCAAGCAAATGAAAATGGCAGCATTGATTCTATGGATGTGGTTAATGGAGACGATGATCATTTCTCACAAGAAACGACATCATACAGTGATCAGCCAGTGTTTTTCAGGTAAACTTTTGTTACAAAATTTCTAGTGACACATAGCTGAATGTTTTAAGAAAGTGTGGTGTGGCGATAAACTATTCGGAACTTAGGGCAAGGTGCATTTTTTTGTTTGTTTATTGGCTGGTTGTGGAAAGCAAATATATTTGTTTCTATCACTGGAAGTTCACCAATGATTTTTATTTACTTTTGCACACTACTGTGCACAAGGAAATAAAAATTAAATCTTTACCACATACAGAACAAGTAATGAGATGTTTTACAAATGCATAGGAAGAGCAGTGTTTGTACTCTTACGTCTAATTATAAATTAGATCTAATATAATCAGAGAGGAGAGTATATAAAGAAAAAGCATATAAGGATACCATGGGAGAGGGGTATGGAATTAAAATATCACAAGAGAAACTATAATGTAGCCCTGCCTGAGACGTGACTATGAAAATTGTAGCTTGTTATGCAGAAGTTTTTTCATGTGCATTCAGATCATAAGTTCCTCTAATAGATGTGTGCTGTGATAAGCAGTGCAGAGCTGATTTGTCATAGCATGGCTGTGGTTCTGTTTCACCACATACATTACCAACAGAATTTTTTATCAAATTCTACTTGCAGGACTGTAAATTTTGCCCATAGAACCATCATTTTGTGGGTGTTTGTTTTTTTTAACATAGAGATGCTCACTTGCAGGATTAGTAGCACATTTGCAGGACTGTTAAATTTATTACAAATGCTAATCTGAACTAGATGTGAATAAACCAAGAAAAGCTGAATTTGCCAGTGTATTTTGTACATTTATTCTGAAGTACTAACACAGTAACTAAAAGATTTATGGTTTACAAAAAAGGGTATGACATCCCATTCCAGGAGGATGGGATGCCATGAGTTTCTTTTTGGAAGGATGATTTTATTTCCTTTTCATGTTTCTCACTATAATATTTTCTTTGTATGTCCCAGAGAATTTCGCTTTACATCAGAAGTTCCAATACGGCTTGATTACCATGGCAAGCATGTATCAATGGATCAGGTTTGTGTATAATGCTGATGCTATAGAGCAAAACCTGATGTTGTTTGTTTTGCTTTCTGCTCCCTGCTCCCCATCACTGAGGGTATATTTTTATGCTCACTACTTATTAAAGATGTGATAATGACAAATCTAGAACACTCTTTTTTCCCCTTAGTTTCACTAAAGCTTAACTTTGTTTCACTTTTAATTGGAAAACTTGGGGGTGGATCCCCCACATGGTTAACTCAGGCCGGAATTTGATTTTCACATTTATGAGCTCAATGATTGGCTTGAAATTGTAACATAGAGCTGCAATGCCCCTCAAAGTCTGATACTACCATCTGATGCCAGAATCATGCATTTTATTTTACTTTTTCCTCATTAATGTCAGAATAGAATATTGTTGTTTGTTCTCCTTGTTTCCTTTCCTTGCAGTCTAGTAACATATGGGCCTCAGTGGCAATGGCAAAATCTATTACAGATGAAAAAAGTGCTTGTAGTTCTTGTTAAAATATGCATGCTTTATCACACTGCGTTTAGAAGCAGACATCAAAAAGTCCTATTTGCACAACAAGACTTGTACTTAGTCATGGCAAATCAGTAAGAAAATAGGGGAAAGTGAAAGCAGCAACTTTGTGAATTTGCCAGGGTATCAGAAATCAAAACATGAAATATGGTAGCTTTAGAATGCCTGGAACACACTAAAGACAGAGCTATGTTTACATAATTTATTATAGCTTATTATTTCTGAAGAAGCCCTCTTGTATCCAGATGTTTTTCTTAGAGTAGCAGGTTAAGCCAAGTTTCCTTTTTTGCAAGTTTCCATGTAACATGATTCATAGCACTGCAACGAGTAGCATTTGGGAGACTGGGGGAGAATGTTTGGGCAAAATACTTGTGAGTAAGAGTTGAGATGATGAAATTGTTTCTCACAGGTTGTATGGGTTGAGTAAATTTATGTGATAACAAAATATTTCACTTACAGGGAACACTAGCTGGGATTCTTATTGGGCTTGCTCAGTTGAACTGCTCAGAATTAAAGCTGAAGAGGCTTTGTTACAGACACGGGTAAGTTTATCAAAATGTAGATCAACATTGCCATTGCAAATTGAACAAGTTTATGAGGAATAACTGAACATTGCAAATGCAAAGCAAATTTTCTGTTAAGATGCCCTTCTAAAATCCAAAATGCTTTTTGACTTTACAAATATTTGTTGATTCTAGGTTTTTTTGAAATACATATATAATTCAAGAAGAACTTCTGATTCAGAACAGAATGTAATATTTGTGCTAGTCTTGGTGATAAACTCTTAATTTTAGTTTTATGTTCACTTTCTATAGAACTGGATGTGATTATACAGTTTTGAGTTTGTTTTATGAAGCATATACATTTGAAATGCTTGGCTTAGCCAACAGCAGCAAAAGATGACACTTGAAAAAGCTTTCCTTTTGTTAAAATGGCATCTTTTACTTCAATGAATAATGAATGCATTTATCTTATTAGGAATTGTTTGTTTAAAAAAAAAATTAATAATTCCATTTACTTTAGTTTATTAGGTGTGGATAAATTGTTCTCCTATGCCATCAGTGAATGGCTTAATGATATAAAGAAAAACCAGCTACCGGGAATTTTGGGAGGAGTAGGGCCTATGCATTCGCTTGTGCAGTTAGGTAAGTTAATTCTTGCTTCTATTCAGCTACATATGAATGTGTTTCTTTAAAAACCAAACAACACCTGTCCTCCCTCAAAAAGCCACCACAAACCATGTTGACTCCTGTTTTCACTTCCTTTCAAGGCATTCTGCTTATCTAAAAGAACTTTCTGACTCTGGTGTTGTGCCTTCATTTTCAGTGCAAGGTCTGAAAGACCTGGTGTGGCTGCCAATAGAGCAGTACCGCAAGGATGGCCGTATTGTTAGAGGCTTTCAAAGAGGAGCAGCTTCTTTTGGTACTTCCACTGCCATGGCAGCACTGGAGCTAACAAACAGGATGGTTCAGACTATACAGGTAGAGTGTATTACTCCTGAAATTAGATGTAAAATGAGAGGTGTGGCTAGTAAGTGCTCTGTATTAGGCTAATATCTTAATGCTACAGATTTAAGGTTGGGAGCATGTATTAAAAAAAAAGGCAGCTGTATAAGTAGGAGAGCAGAGACTGGGCAAATTTTGCTGCAGTCTGTGAGGTGAGAACTATGGCATCAAATGCAATGGTCAGAAAATTGTGTTAAAATACTGCTGAACACCCAAGCCGCTGCTTGTTTCTTAGTATCTTTAATGTATTACAGTGTACAATTTTACACAGAAAATTTTCAGCTTCTTTAAAAAAATCACTGATATTGGGAAAGATGAGTACTTCATGCATATGTGTTATCCAGTAGTAGATTCTTACCTTTTTTTAAAGCACCGAGAAAAGTACTATTTCTGTAGATCTACACAAAGTCTCTAAAGCTTACTGGATGTAACCCTAAGGTAATCTTGGATTAAAGTGTTAATAAATTTATGTTTCTTAATATAAAATACATGAAAATACAGTTTTATGACCTAATCTCGCAAAAATAGTATATGTGCCTAAGCTTGAACATATGTAGTCAGAAAACCAGTGCTATTAATCACAAGTGTGTGCTTGTGTGTTTGTAAGAAATGCCATCAATCAAATGTTCAGTTTCTATCTTGAGCATTTTATGCAGTTTAGGGGATGCCTTTGAAGAGTAAACAATTAGGAGGAGAGAAAACCCCACCCAAACCTACAACATTCATTCTTTCCTTATGGAATTAATGTATAGTTAGAGCTGCACATTCCAGAAGTTCTTGTACAAAATGTTAATCTGATTTAATGACTGTTAATTGTGGAATAAGAATTCTTTTATTTCAATGACATCACCCTATTAGTAGTTTAAATTTGTGCTCGGGCGCTATAACACTTACATGTTTTGCATTTGCTCCTGTTGTGCAGGCAGCTGCAGAAACTGCTTATGACATGGTATCACCAGGGCCTACCTTTATGGAAGCCAAAAAGATCAAACGGTTCCCTCATCGCTTGGCTCATCAGCCGGTCGACCTGCGGGAGGGCGTAGCCAAAGCATACAGTGTCGTGAAAGAGGTGAGTGCAGAAGCAGTTGTTGGGAACCAAAGTTAATAATTTTTTTCCTAAAACAGTGAATAAAAATAACATGTTAGTTTAGGCTGACCAAATGGAGGAGGAGATTTCAGTTTTGAACAAGACTGTCTTCATCAATAATCTTAAGCCAAAAGAAACCTTGAATGGAAAAAGCAGAAAAGAACTAAGATGTCATGCAGATGAGTGTGAATAGGACTGGAGTGCTCTGCGGTTGGGATGGTTTACAATTATACTGAGCCATGTAAACTTGATTTCCTGTGCTGTGTCATCCATCCTTCCCTGCCCTTTCTGCTCAACCACCTTTGCAGTTACTGTTAATTCTGAGGGAGGTAGACTTTAAGCATAATGCAGGATTTAAAAGAAGTGAAACCTTTCTCTACTATGACAGTGTATTATAAATTAGAATGCTGACCTGATTTTATTGTATTTTGTGTTGTACTTTGTTAGTTGCACTTCATATAGTGTCTTCATATGAAGTAAGGTGTCAGCTGAGTTTCCAGTGAATTTTGTCATTTTTTCAATAGTTCACAGTACTCCACAGCTTCTTCCCTTATACACAAGATGTGCCACCAGAGGTTGCATGAAATATTTGCATCTCTAAGTTCATAGGAGTGTTATTTTAAGCCTCATTAGAAGAACTAAATCATATTTATATCAGTATTGTTTTACTACAGTTATAATACGAATCATCAAGAAGAAAAGTGCTGAGCAGTTTAAAATTTCCCTTAAAACTAGGAGAGATTACTTTATTTTTTCAGTGTAATTGATTTCATTTATTTTCTGAAAGGGGATTACGGACACAGCCCAAACCATCTATGAGACTGCTGCTCGTGAGCATGAGAACAGAGGAGTCACTGGAGCAGTAGGAGGAGTCCTCCGCCAAATCCCACCAACTGTGGTGAAACCTTTCATCGTTGCAACAGAGGCAACCTCAAATGTTCTGGGTGGAATGAGAAACCAGATCAGGCCAGATGTGCGTCAAGAAGAGTCTCAGAAGTGGCGCCTTGGGGAGGATTGAGATTGTAAATCTGGCTCAGCAGGCAGGTAGCAAGGCTGGAAATGCAGAAGAATGTCCTGTTGGCAGCTTTAGATGGAGTTCACTTTGTTTTGTCATGCTCATCTCAGGAACAAATGAGGTTTTCCAACTGTTATTAGCAAAACATCCAACCAAAAATATTTATGAAGTGAAAAGCAAATTGGTACTTGCTTATACTGTGTGTTACCAATACATTTGGTAGATAGTGCCAAACATAGTGAAGCATGTGCTGCCAACTCAGAGACATGCTTGCTCTGTTCCATATACCATATTTTTCTTGGTAGATTTGACATCTGAAGCAGTAGCCTGTATGGTGAAACTAAGTGGACTTTAAAGAGGTTTTCTGAGCATAGTCAAAGAACTGTCTCAATAAAGGGCTCTGGAAATGCTCCTCACTGACTAAAGGATAAAAGCTTTCATTGTGGACGTGAGACATGAGGCTGTCTAATATGGAAGCAGATTAGATAATATTGTTTAGTGGTCATAAGCATCGCTTTTAGCACTTACAGCAAGGACAAGCTGATAACCATTCAGAGTTTAGATTCAGTGTCAATACACCTACGGACAGAATTTGTTCCTAAATATGAAATACCTACTTTTGTGGGTTTTTGAAGAACCTGAATGTTGCAGAAATGTTCTGTTGTGTTGCACTTTAAAGGATATGGCCTGTATATTGTGCTTTTTTTATAGTGTGAATAAAATGTAATGTGCATTATCCTTTATGTGGTTTAGAAGCTTACACAAATTGTTGAAAAGAGCATCATTTGATGATGATCCTACAGAAAAGTGTCTTAAATTTATTTAAACTCATTATATGTAAAAACTTTTTTGTCTACTGTTAAAGTAATTACAATGCTAAAAATACCTACTCTTCAGGAAAACAATTATAATTTTCACCAACAGTTCATTGTAAGAATGAAAAATCATAAGTAAAAACAAATTGTTTCATCATTTCGTAGTTAAAAGGCTATACAGACTTTATTTTAGTAATCTGCTTTTATTTAAAGTTCATATTGTTGCAAAGTTGCTGCTCTCACAAGGTATTCTTAATTTAGATTGTGTGTCATCATTATTTGACAGTGAGTATTTGGGGTCCTTTAATTGAAACTGGGAGTGGGTGAGAGGTTTTAAAAAAGGCTGGCAAAACTTCAAAAATCAAGGTTGGTACTGACATTATTTACCGTTTAGTAGGTGACCAGGGTCTCCACAGAGCTGTATTAAGCACCTGACATTGCACCATTTTGGTGCAGTTAAAAGTCTTGGCGATAGATGTGCAATAATGAACTTCTTTTGTCTTGTATTAGCAAGAGCTGGAGAATAAAAAGTAAAGATTCTATTGCATAGAAAAATATTCATTTTGAATTTCAGTAGATTAAACTTTGAATGACTAGCCAGTAAGTAAGTTTGTCGTAGTTCTGTGCTAGTCTTAAATGGAAATCCTGCCCATATGCCATGTGGAAAATCCCCACTGAAAGGGGGACATCAGATGCTATTGATCAGACTTCAGTCTCAAGGGATGATGAGGAAGTATTTTCCCTCCCTTTGTTTAATACCTGCCATTAGCAGAAACTTTGCTGCTGGGCCTTAGGGGACAAACAGGAGTGTATGAAGGAAAATAATTGCTGTTTGTTCATGTTGATACTACAGTAGCTCTTCCTGAACACCAAAGAATCTGGCTGAACAGTAAATGATTTGAAAAATATCCCCTCTGTTGGGAAGACTTCTGCAGTCTGCTTTATTATTTTTCATATAACAAAACTCTAGGTAAAAACAAATTCCTGCATAGGGTGACAGGTGGTATTACAAAGTTTTGTTTCAATTCACTGGAATCATTGAAGTTATGGTACACTTTGAAGACCTGGTTATTTCGGTTAAATGACTTGCTGCAAGCAGGAGGAGATGCTTTTGAGAGGAAAAATGCCTGCAGATTTAGTAACATAAAATCTGTTCTGATGTAAACATACTTGCTGTAGTGCATACTTCTGTTCAGTAATTAGAGAGCTCTGCTTCAGTGAGAGCTCAAAGCATGAGCTTTTTGCACAAGAATGAGTTCCATATTTGCAGTGTGGCACCTCCTGAACGCCTTCTCAAGAAGTGGTGGCGAGTCAATGCAAGTTAGTAGCAATGCATCTTTTTCATTGGCAATTACTATACTAGTAGTTAGCTAGTACTAGTAAATTGCTAATCCAGTTCATCCACTTAATTAGAGTACAGTGCAGTAGCATAAATCTACATATTTTCTTCCTTTCAGATACTGCTGAAAAGGAGTAGTGGCATTTCAGTGTTCCTTTCTTTTTCAGTTCTGTCAAGATCTGATTGTACTGCAAGGCAATTAGAATATATTTTTATATGAGGGCATCATATCAAGGTAAAACATTTTTATAGCGTGTCTCTCATTGTCAGCAATACAGATTGTACAAATTTATTAAACTTCACTTTTCACTATGTAAACCCTCTCATTTACTGCTTGCACTTTATTGAGCCTTTTCAGTGAAACTGATTCTAAATTTTTTGGAACATTTTATTTTGGAAATAGTTTTTTTAATTTTGGGGTGTATATTCTGCATTGTTGCAGTGTTTGAAATGTTTAAAAAAACTAAAGAAAAATCACAAAATTTAGCAAACTAGTCTTTACATTAAGACTAGTTTGCAGATTGTGTCTTGTAGGGTATGGCTTGTGTTTTAAATCAAAAAGTATCATATATGAGAAGGGATTCATCAAATGCTCTGCTCAATACTGTAAGAGTTTTCAAGCACTTGAAAAAATACACAAAATAAGATTTGACTCTGGATATATTTCCTGGAAATGGAAGCTTATGGATAACATTACTCCATTAGCACAAGGAGATTGGCAAAAATACTACTATACTTGAATTTTCCACTGAAATCAGTTGCTATAGGTATGGGCAGTCTTCATATTTGTAGAGGCTGTAAACTGGCATAGACTGTGTTTAATTCTCTCCAAATACTCTAACACTACTACTGCTATTCCTGTTACTTAGCCAAACACCATCCTAATAGATAGAACTGTCATCCTGGGCTTTCTTAAATACCCAGGCATTTCAAATAATGCATCGATGAGTGCCTCGGAAATACCTGAAAAAAAGACAGCCATCTTTTGTAAAACAAACAAACCATTCTTGCTAAGAATCTTGGCAGTGACTGAGAGCAGCAAGTCATCACATCCATGCAAAGGCAGCTTCCATTTTCTTTCCACTATCTCTTCTAAATCCTGCAAGTTTTTGTCAGTGCAGTGTACCCTATGTTTACTTGCCTAATGATCTGCATCATCAGTGACTCACTGGATAATCCCCTGTGAGTTCATCTGTGCTTAAGGGACGTGTCTGCTTCTATTTGCTCACTATGTGGTTGATTGTGAACATCCATTGCTTGCTTTCATTTACTATTCCTTAATTGAGTTGCCAGGAAAGGTTTCTTAATAAGCCAAAAAGCTGTTCAATGGTTATGAACAAGACACTCTTACCAAACATGATCTGTACACCTGCAAATGTGATACTGATTTTCCTTTAAATATTGAAATGTATGCATTTTGTAAAACAATGAAATACAATAATTTGTTTAGAGTAGATAAATACTTCTAAATCTTTTAAATACCGTAAATGCCCCTGCAATATAAGTCAGAAAATGTGTGGGTATGTATGTCAGTTTGGATCCTAGTGTGTACAGTTCTCCAGTCTCCAGGCCTCATGATTTAAGCTTCTGACAACTGTTTTAAGTTGCTCTACATGCTGAATCTTGTTTACAATTAAATATTAGATACTTACAAGTCAAATACACAAATACAAATCATGCATTGTACTGGATTTCTTAATTGTAAGGTAGCTCAGACAGAAACACAGCAATTTGTGTATATGTTTGTGTATATTTTTTACATTTTTGCACTTACAGTAGTTTTGTGGTATTGTTTGTATATAGTTTGCTAGTGTAAAGAATATAATCTCATGAAATAGAAACCACTGTTGAAGGGAATTGACTATTTCAACTTGAGTTATTTTGCTTAAAGTTATTGTCCCCTCAGTATGTCCTTGAGAATTATTTTTAACCATAATTTGTATGGCACCAAAAGTATATATTTTAGCGTATTAAAATGCTGAAAGGCCTGAGTGCAAATAGGTTGTCTGTTAAATACATATAATGGAAAATCCCCCCACAAATTTGTAACAATACAAAAATAAATATCTTAATTTGTTCGTTGAGTTGGTTTTCTCTACCTGTGAATATAACTGACACAGAAAACAGTCTCCCAAAGTACCAGAATTAACTATTAAAGCTAAGAGTTGTCCCTCAAAAAAAATTACACTGACTGAAAAAGAGAAAGTTTTAAAATTGCACAGAGGTCAAAAGGTAGGAAATTGATTAATTTGGCTGATATAACCTGAAACCATTTCTGTTGTGCATTAAAAAAGCTCTGTTTACCTGAATCATCAGATTTTGTGTCCCCCATAGCCCTGTTGCTGCATTTAATTACTAAGAATGTATTTCTTATCTCTGCATTTAATGGAGGCTTTTAAAGCTTTATTAGCTTCCCTACCCTGTGAAGAATGCAAAATAATTCCCTTCAGGATGCTTCTCTGATGCTCACTTCACATGTTTTTAGTTACAAGCATCTGAAAAGAGATCTTAGAATTCTGAGTACTGGTCAATATTAAATGCTGATGCCAGTGCCAGATCCCAGAAGAATGTGACAGATATAAACAATTTTCTGCTGTTTTGTAATGGTGTTAGAATTTGGGTGTTATGGGGTGATCACTGTGTAAGGCTGGATAAACACTCTGTCAAGCAGCAACCTTTCATTTAAGAAGGAAGCTGACTCCCAGCCTGTGTAGCTCCTCTTCCCCCAACCTTTTTATTTTTTTAACAAGACCTCATAGTGGATTAAAGGAAAGTATCTGAGTTCTTTGTCTCTTTGCAGTACTAGGGCATACCAAGGATAATCCTGATTTGTCCAGGTTAGTTCCCAGATGAGCAGAGGAGACTCAGACTCCACTGATGGCACTCCAGCTAGCTGAGAATTTATGGAAAGCCACCAGTAAGTCATACCAACCAGGGCAACATGAGCTGGTATCCTTGATCTCTGTTCCTAATTGAGGATGAGCCAGGCTCAAGTGTTCCTTCACACACACACCCCCGTTAGTAATTTTTATTAGCATCCTTTGAAATGTGATAATTAATAGTGGGGTATTTTCTGCCAATTTGTATTTCTATGAGATAGTATCTTAAACAGTCTCTATTATCAGAGATTATAACAGTAATAAAGCTGCCTTTTTGTGACAGAACAGGTTTCAGAGCTGTTTCATTCTGAAACAGTGAATAGATGAAAGCAGAACTTACTGAAGGGCAGCAATGAAGTGTTCATGGCCCCAGCGGCAAGGAAGCAGTTCAAGCTTCTTAGGTGTTTGTCACAAGGATTTGTGAGATATCTGTAGTGGAATTCTGTTTTCAGTCTTTTATTTGCATGTGTAATTACTTGCTCTGTTGTTGATTTCTGTCTTTATTAGGAGCACAAGTGTTAAATTTGGCTCTTGCAGGTTGAATATTGGAAGGAAGTGTCCAAGGAGGAAAAAAGATGTGAAACCATTAGAGCAGGAGGAAGGTTACTTCAGTTTTGGAGATATGGCACAGAACTCAGTTAAGATGGAGCTTGGTCCACTGTAGTTCATGAGCACAAAGATAAAATAAGTCTGAGCTGTTTCCATTAGAAACCTTTAACTTACACCTTTAGACTTCAACACTTAGTTGTTGTTAGGTACTGAAGATTTGTTGGTGGCCCCAACAACTCCATGAATTTCCCAGGATGACTTTCTCTCTTTCCCTTCTTCTCCCTGATGAGTTTGAAAATGCTTCCTACTGTGTGTACAACACAGTTTGAGGGAGACTTAGGGTTGTGAGTTTGAGGATGTTTGACAGTTCTGCACTGTCATAACAACACTGGCAGTCCTTGGCTGAATGGTGGGTGCAGGCAGGGTGAGCTGAACCACGGGAGGTGAAATGGCACAGAGTGTGCTCTAGGAGTGCTGACAAGACCATAGCATGGGTATATGCTTTGCTGTGCTGAGTATTGTACAGATCTGGATTCATTGCAGCTGATGGAAAGCCAGATAGCTCAGAGACCTGGCAGTGATCAATAGAGACATGTGCACAACACTTGGTGCTGTGGATGGAAAAGTGATAGAATAGCAGAGTATGCCATGAGAGGATGGAAAAAGTAGTGCTCAGTTTTATAAGCAGGTTATTTACATCAATACCAGTTTTTAAGATACAATTCCCAGTATAATTTATGTCTTTAGTAATATTTAACAGATCAGAAATGTTTCCTGGAATTATTCAATAAAATGAAATGCTTCGCCTTCATTATGGCCTGTCTCTGTGTACTCAGTGCCAGAACTGTCTTTTAGAACACTAAATGTATTTATTTTACACATGAGGCTTCCATTGTTGCTCAAGTTCCATTTTCTCTTGGCCTTTCAATTACTTTGTTGTAATAGTGTTTGCTCTTTTCCTTCTTTTCCATGTTCCGTCTGTCTCTGAGTGCTTATTTTCCTCAGAACAGCTGACAGACCAAACACAACAAATGTAAAAGAGGGGGAGCAATTATACCTGTTCCATTAGAGGAAAACCCTCTTACTGGATAGCTGAATTCTGTTTACACCAGCCAAAAGTATTGTCCATGGTCACAGCTTTCTGGTTTTGCTACTGTTTTCTAAGAGCTGCAACTTACTGGCCAGAAAGCCATTTTTCCTTTTCCCAACCAAAGGAGATGCCCCTCCAGGTAAATTTGTTAATACAATGGAGTTTGACAATTCATTCAAAAAGAAAAATTACCTCTTAGTTTGAGAAGGTCCGTTGACGTGGGATTGTAAACTGGGCTCTGTCTCTTCACAATATCTCACGGGCACTGCAGCAATGACAGGAGGCAATTACAAGGGAGCGTGTCCCACTACATTAACCATTAATGCCTCTACATCATTGCCCTAAGCCTCTCGTATAATTTAATGCGAAGATCCACACTGACGTTAAGAGAGAAGGTTTTCAGATGCAATTTTCGTCATAACCATCTTGCCTTGTTGTCCTCGACCCGAATTTTTACTGATGCTGCTTCCTATTAAGCGCGAAGCCCCAAGAACAGTTTAAACAGATATTTGTGAAGATGCAGAAAAAGCTAGGAAGGTTGATGAATAAAGTTGAGCAGTGGTGTTATTTCTGCCACCCCTGAGATTTGCTAGTAAGTGCTCTTGGGTTGGAATTCCTTGATCAATCCAGCTACTCCAGGGGCAATCACATGAATTTAAGCTTGCCATGCAGACAGGATAAAGAGACAAAAGATTTTTCAGAGTAACGTTGAATATCTGAAAAATGTTTGGGGCTGGTTTGGTTTTTTTCTCACTATGCGTTTTAGGGGTAGCTATACAAACAGGTTCACTGGAGTCCTCTTTGTGTTGCTGAGTAACAGCCCTTTATACTTGTTGATTTTGCAAAACTCATCTCTGCAGCAAAATAAATGTAGAGAAAGGACAGTTAAGTAAGTTCACCTGCCTGAACAGAGCCTGCAAGCTGAGGAGGAAGCTGGGTGTAAGCATCCAGCCATCATAAGGAACGTCAGAGATGTTTGTTTCAAAAGCACAGTCAGTGTCTTTTTCTGTTGGTAGGAAAACAGAGCCTTTCTGAGATTCCCCTGTGTTTTAGGGAGCCAACCCTGAGCACTCTGCAGCAGGTCCTGGGGAAGGGCCATCAGGTGCCGGGAGTGACAGGCACACAGCTTCCTCCTTCCTTTCTTATCACCCCCTTTCCTTTTCCGAGGAGATTCTGTTTCAGCCCATTTGTGGTGTGCATAAGCAGAAGTCTAAACTGTCAGAGAAAGATAAGCAAAACCAGCTTCTCAGTACACCTTGTTTTTACTGCAAAATCCAAATTGTTTTTGTTCTATTCTTGTTTAAAAAAATACATGAATCTCTTTTGATTTTGCATTGCACAAGTAAATAAATGTGGTGATGCTGGGACTCTGATTTTGCACCAGTGTCTACGGAGGCAGGTGTCAGGCTGCTCCTACCTTCTGCTGTGTTCTCAGTTGCTGAAAAATCTTTTAGAAACCCGTAGCAGAACTGAAAAACTGAAAGTGTGTCCCTGCCTATTTATAGCGAGGCTGAAGTGAGAACTTGAAGAGAACTGAAAGAGAAGACTCCTTCAAATTCTTTACTGTTTGAAAATTGAAGGACCTGCTTAGAGTAAGGCAAAGAACTGGGAGCTTTTTGACAGAGTTTGGTTGGTCTCCAGGCGAACTTCCACATGACTGAGTCTGCTTTGCTGAAAGCTGTTTCCTTCTTCACATCACTTTTCTGTTTAAGACCAAGTCTACTGTGTTAGGTTCCAAGCAGCAAGAATTTACATTCCTCAGACATTTCAAAATCCTGAATTTGTCTACAGAGTGTTTCCATAAATAACAGCTGTCACTATGGTGCAAAAAAAACCTATTTGAAATGTATTTTCAGAATAGTTCTTGTTTACATAAAAATCAGCAACTTATGTTGTCTTTCCAAAATCGAACTTCATCCCATGTATCTATTGTGGGACAGAAACTACTTGTGTAGAGGACCACACATGAGCTCTAGTCAGTCAGGACACAAAGTGCTGGATAATTACTGCTGACATCTATGGTTGATGCTGAAGTCAATTTTAGGTGTATTATATGTATTTCTAGCTGGGAAAATTTACATGCTTATATGGATTATAATTGTGATTATGATAATAATATTCTAGGAAGTCAAGATATGTGTGAAAGAGCAATAGACATTGCACTTTATGCAATGATAAAGGAAATGTTTTATAAGGCTTAACAATAATTTCCCCAAATTTTCTCATTTTCAGAGGGGAAGCTTTTAGTTGTTTGGAATGAAATGCTGAGGTTATGACTTCAGAAGAAACTGCTCATAGTGACAGAAAATGCTAACAAGGAAGTGTCTGTTACAGAAGAAAATTAAATATCTTAGTCATAGTCATTCACAGAGGCCAGTCACAGCAAATTAAGTAGTGCTGTCTACCAAGCCATTCACAACTAAGTGATGTATCTTAACATAATGAAAGCTGCATTAATTGCCGACAGTGAATTACCTCCTCTTTCAACAGAGAAAATGACTAAAGGCTTACTTAGAAAATATGTATATATCTACATGGCCTCTCAAAGAACACTGATAATTGCTTTTTATTGCAATGTTAGAAATAGTTGCATTGTTTAGAATGAAGAGATTCTGAAAACTGCACTTAAAATATTTGAGAACTGAAAATTCTATTACAGTCAAATAACTTGAATCATGATGGTGCAGTGCCACATTAACTTTGGCAGATGGTACTCTGTCCAATAATGGAACACATCATCATGATGCAGTTTAGTGGCCTGACTCCCACTCATGTGGTGTGATGCTGCCAAAAACCTTGTGTGCCATTTGGACAGCTCAGGCCATGGTTTCCCTTAGTAAATTCATTTTCCGTCAGAGGACACTCAGTCAAGGAAGATGGTGAAAATAGGAAATATGAGAAAAATATTCCTCCTGGTCACCAGCTTTTGGTCTAGTCAAAGAGCCACCTTGTTTTGTGGCCTTGATGTCAGAGTTGAGTCCTGCACTGAAGTTCCTACCCTAAAAAGAATATATTATATCAAGTTTGTGCTTTCTCTGGATACTTTTCAGTTCTTAATTTGAAAAGATGTTGCGGTTCATTTTTACCCAGCAACTGAGGAAATGGGGGGAGTGTTTTGCAAATACGATGTTTTTGTTGGGATGCTGTTCTACTAGAAACAAATGTTGTTGTCCACATCTATAATTAACAAAAACATGTTAATAATCTTAATGATGTATGCAAATACTTTGAATTGATGATAAAACAGTTATTTCCAGAAAAATACCATCTCTAAGAAAGACACAGGAGCCATGACTTTACCTGAGAAGAAGAACAAGTTATACCTATGAAATTCCTGTGAAATTGTACTGTATATTTTTTAATGCATTACATTTAGGTCACAGAATGGCTTAAGCTGTCCTTCAACCCTTTTTCCAGTAGCTACTCCATCCATGTCCTACTTTGCTTCCTAAGCTGTGCCAGGATACCTGGTTTTGTGCTTACATTGTGCATTAGAACTGGAACTGGAAAATTAATGGGTTTTAATCTGGATCGTTTTCCTGATTCAGTTCATCACATATCTACAGATCCCTCTGTCCTGACTCACTAAAGAAGAAAGAATAAATGAGTGAAGAAAAGGTTCATCTGGGGAAGCATAAACTGACAGAGTCATCGAAAAAATACATGGGAAACTGGCCTCAGTGAAGATCAGTTACCTTTATGTCTTAATTTGCTCTCTGGAAGAAATGAAAGAGAATTTACCAACTTGTAAGCAGACTGCCTATGGACACTTGGATCTGTTCTTATCTGTCATAGCAGGATATGACTTATTACTGCTTTTGGTAATACAGTCTGACATTTGTTTATCAAACTCAGATGTGAATTCTCTGTTCACCAAAGCCCAACTAAAAAATCTCCTCCTTTTCTTCTCTTTTTATGAAATGTGAGACTTCTCATTATCTTGCTGTTCTCTAATTGTGAGGTTTACAAGTCAACACTGATATGCATGTGTTTATTTGTGTTAAAGTACATGAATTGGCCCGGACAAAAATCTTGCATGATATGATCTCTTTTCTTTGTATTTCTTTTGCTACAATAGTTTAGCAGAAAAAGGCTTGATATTCAGCATCTTGCAACAATGCCTTTTATTCTGCCTGCATCCCCATTTGTGCTGGGATAAATAATACTGTGCTGTCTCAGTGAGATGACACCAATGTGCTTTTTATGCCAATTGTGACAGTAGTCTAATTGGTCTAAATGTCAGATTCTGCCAGTAGCTCGGGGGTAGTGTGGAGACTGGTAAACACTCAATAACATTAAAATATGTAACTTGTTTTACCTACACCACAAACAAAATGCACTTTATGTGCTATTATTATTTCTACATGGTTAAACTCCCAAACTATTAAGTGTCCACAAAGCTTGACTGTGAGTAATCCTGTCTGATGTTTAGATTTAGCAGCATAGTTAAACAGAAGTCAGTCGAAGTTAGCAACACATGTAAGCACATAAGTGGTTTTCGTAATAAGGGAAAATGTCCTTAAGTGTTTGCTTAAAAATGGGTTTCGATTTCTATACAAATTACTGAAAATCACAGCAGTGTGTGGAGTGTGACACATTGAAGGTCAGGAACTGTTTAAAGCAATGGATGATTCATCTTTTCAGATACCTGTTTTATGAAGTGGCACTTTCGGATCTTAACCAGAATTCAGATTTAAAGATGATTTTCTAGAGTGTATTTTTAAATCCCTTCAGATTTTCACTGGCAGCATGGTAGAGTGTCAGAGAACAAATTAGTTGCAGTGACTGTAGCTGGAATTAAACGCTTTGAATTCCAATTCCTCTGGAAAAGCAGTAACTCATTTCTGCCAGGAGGGGCTGCTCAGCAACTGTTCCTTGGTCACAAAACCAGTCCAAGAAAAAAAGCCTAGCTGGGCTGCAGATCTGTGTATGTCAGATGTTCACATGTGCCTCCCAAATTTCAAACAGCTTGTTGGAAATGTTCCTTCCCTCTGTGTGTGTGTGGGGGCATGTGCACACCCTCATCAAGCCGCTTATGATGCTCTGAAACATCAGTCATAGATGAGAACAACATTCACTCAATAATATCAGTCGATCTGATTTGGGTCTTCATACCTCTGTGCCTCAGCTTTCATTAATCTAAATAATAATAAAGCTCAATAATGAACTAATGTTTTGAAGTATTATTATTATAATAAATAAAATAATATTTTTTTTAAAACCCATTTTTCATACCTTTATGGCTCTTCTTATTACACTGGGTGATTTAGAGTTTCGGTAAGAAGAAGAAGTGAGAATTCAAAGCATTGCAATACTTTGAAAATAATCCCATGCCATTTTTGCCTCACATTGCCCTATTCATGTACCAGACTTTGCCTTACTCTTGAAACACTGAAGCCAAAGCTTGTACATCCACAACAGTAAAAACATCCATAACTGTTCAAAAACAGTGCTCTTTGAAATGTTGTCAGACTTCTTGGCTTTCTTAGATTTGTTCACAGAGTCTGCTCTGATATTTTCGGTTGCACTCCAAAGCAACCTGAGCCTCCTCATCTGCCAGCCTGGTTTAGCCAAGCTCCCTGCATGGCCACTTGCCCTTCAAAGCTGTTGATCACGACTGCAGCCATCTCCTGGCAATGAAGGCACATTTCCTCAGCACCCAGGAGCAGATGCCCACACGTATGGGTGGAATTAAGCATTGTCTCTGTCTGGGAACTTCTTTGGTAAAGGATTTCTAGCTGTGCTCTTCACGACAGGATAATTTTTTTTTCTTGCGCAATTACCTTGGATGGTGTCTTCTAGGTACACTTTGGTGTATGGTCCTGGGGAGCCACTGGGACTCCCTGTGATGTGCCTGGTCAGTTGGAGCAAGACACCCAGCTTCTGGAGGCTAACTGAGACTGGGAAAGCTGTGCCTCTGCAGGCCATGGCTGTCTGGTCTCCAGTCAAGAACTGGGCAAATGGAAGAGAGAGAGGGTGAGCTTTTGTGGGAGAGCTAGGCAGGAGGGGATGTAGGTCTGTGGCGACGTTTGGTCCCTGCTGAACACAGCCTGTGTCACCTGGTGACCTGTGTTCTCCCACTGCGGCACAGAGGAGGGCAGCAGCTCTCTCCACTTTGTCCTACCCTGCTGCAGCCACACCCAACACAAACCACTCCTCAGTCACACTTGCCTCTGCTACATTCTTGGAGGACTCTCAGGTCTGTGGACCTGTCCTGGGACCACAGGTTCACACCGAGGGAGACCCTTCATCAAGTGTCAGTGACAGGAACCCGTGGGGAGTGTCCGTGCCCAGGGTCTGGAGTGGAGGACAGGAGGGAACCCTCTGTGAGCAGCCTGGTCTGGAGGCAGTGACAACAGCCGGCTTTGAGGATTTACCCTCTTGCCAAAGCTGTAGGCAAGATTTGTGGCTGAGCAGGGAATTGGTTTCTGCTTGACAGAGTCGGAGGTGCTAAAACATCAGAGAAAAGGGTGGTTGTAACACCCCAAAGCTCTGAGTACGTGCAGGTTTGGTAATTGCTGTTTGTCCACACACAGCAGGAAGGAACTTGACTGGCAAAGGTGTTAAACTTATGCTCTTGAGAGGAGACGATTTTGATTTACACTGTCAAAGCATATCAGGCAGAGGAGTCCACATGCCACAAGTTATAAATGAGGCAGTTCTGTTCATTCATTCACTTCTTTAATGAATGCAAACTAGAGTACACCAGTGAAAAAAATTCTCTGTGTCACCAGGGATCTGGGCCTGGTTGGCTTCGAAACTTTCTGGCTGCATAGAAAAATGATACAGCTTTCATCCTCTGGTATTCTCTTTTTTAGGTCTTATATTTGGGTCTTGTTGGTTTGGGGTTTTTTTTTACCTCAGGGATCTTTTCTTTCCAGGACACCTTACTCTTTGTCTGTAAGACTTCTGTTTACTGCCCTCCACGATCAGTCTCACTTGAGACAAGACGAAGCACAAGATACATAAGTCTAAGCTTCAATTTTTTATTCTCAGATGTTTCTCACAGAAAATCAATGCTTTGGTTTTGAGCTCACATCGTGAAAGCGTGTTAAAGATGAGCATCTTCACCAGTCCAAGACCTCTCTCATTTACCTTCAGCTTCAGAGGTGAGGTGAAGGCTGTGTGTACACGACAGCTTTCTTTTCCAACTCCAAATGGTGCCTTGATCTCCAAGCCACCTACAAAAGCTTCCAGAGTTCTTTAAATGCGTGTCTAGTGCCCAGTTACCAGCCATCAAAGAGATTGGGTCAGTGTTCAGTGCAGGGTTTGCAATCCATACAATGTCGTGTGGATGTGAAAATTGAGCTGGTCTCCTAAGCATGCTTGATTCACATGAAAACCACTCAAATAGCTACCACCATCCTCCACTTCACAGAGATACGCTCTCCACAGGCTGTTCCACACCATGTAAACTCATGTTTAGTGTCCATCTTGTAGTTCTGAGTTTTGCACTGATTATTTTAGAATCCTTTGCATGTATTTGCACATCCATTTACATTTGGAGGACTTGTTGGCAACAGTGAAAATGGAAGGGAGATGCAGTCATTAGTGTTCTGATAATGTTTCATGGCATTTTATTCCAGAGTCCCTGCTTCATAGTTTACTTGTCCATTCATGTAGACACTGGCAATTCTGAGTGCATAATAGGTCTTTTCTCATCAGACATGCTTTGGAATAATTCTGGGGCAGTTCAGACAGGACAGAGTAGTCTCTGCTGCTGTTCTTACATAGGAGATACGGCAGCTAAGGGCTTGGGAAGCAGGTCAGTGAATTCTGCATGGTGTTAGAAACCATCAGCATCCAGCTCTGTGTTGCCAAGCACTGCTTCCTTGAGTGCTTCTTTTTGAGGAAAGAGTGGATGTCAAGGTAATAAATGTATTTTTAAAAACTGCATTGGATTGCTTGAGAGAAACCAAGGAACAACACAGGTAAAATGCATTAAAAATGTAGTACACAAAAGCACAAGGCAGAAAGAATCCTTCCACTAACATATAAGTTACATGATTCATTCTCTGTGTCCTCACAGAGATGTAAACCAGACTGGCCTTTGCAGACAAAGGATCCATGCTGTTGGAGACCCCCTCTGTAGCCTCCAGGCTCACACCTGGCACTGCCTTTAGTTAGAGATGAGTCTGTAAGAGATCACCCCTTGGAGAACGTAGTTAATGGGCAGCAGTACCTTAGAAGAAGTGTTTTTGTGGTACTTTACTGTTGCCTGGGGAACCTGTGTTTCTGCCAAGAGAACCTTAAAAATGCCATGGCATTCTGCCCCAGGGTCTTCTAGAGCTGAGCAAGGGTGCAAACCACATTCCAGTTAAGTGACTGAAGCAAGCTGTTTGCCATCACCTTAGGTCTGTTCCAATTTTCTTAAATGGGCTATGCATTATTTACAGCTGAAGTTAAAGCAATTGTATTGGCTGGGGAACAGGCTGTCCACAGGGATAATTTGGCATTTAGGTTCATTACATCAATGTATATTCACCGCCGTCACTCATATTGCTTTGCTGACTAATCACACCGGTCTTTAAACTTCTGCTCCTAAAATACCCTTGGGAACTGATGACTCTTGTCAGTGAATTCACAGAGTCACACGACCCTTGGCACAGCCTAACTTTTGGGTGGATATCTTGATCCTAAATTCTGCTGGAAGCCCCAGGATAGGAGTTTCCTACCTGTGCAGGAGGTCAGGAGCCCGCCCAGTGTGGCATGTGTTCAGAGCCCAAGGAAAGGCCTCTTCTTCCTGCTAGCTCTTGGGTTAGGTGTGGCACATGTTCATGTCTTCTCCTTCAGCTAGGACAGACTGCAAACCTAAACTACGTGATCTCAGGAGGTCTCTTCCAACATAAATGATTCTGTGATTTCATAATGTGAACTTAAGCCCTAGGTACACATTCCTTGGAAGCAATCTCCCTATGGTTACAGAATATTTACAAATCAGGATGCAGAAATCTCAGGAGATTACTAACATTACATTTGACAGTGGTCTTTCTTCATCTTTTATCTGCGAACAAGGAGAAATACTCAAAGATATCTAAACTAAACATTTTAAGGATTTGCTTCATACAAAATATGCACTTAGCAAAAGTAATGCAAAACAATTTAGGTTACCACAAAATTCTGCATAAGCATCTTTAGGAGCTTCTTCAGGCTTCTTCAGTATTTTGGAGGCCTTCCCATCTCTCTTTCTTGGCAACAGCATTTCTGACTGTGTTTCTGCAGGAAAGACATTAACTGTTCCCTGTTCCCATGGGAGCTAAGCATGTAACCTCAGAAGTTTTCAATCCCCCAGCTCCTGTCTCGTGTACACTCATGCACACACTCTTTCTGCTTCCCTCTGTCCCCTTTCTAGAGGACTCAGATGCACATCTCCTGGAAAAGACAAGATTTCCACTGTGGTACACAGATGTTGTCCCTGAAGCAGCCCAAATGTGGCTGAAGAATGACACGTATTCCTCTTTTCTGAGGAGCTGACAACATTGTCACTTCACCCCTGGGAAGGCAACAATATCCTCAGTTACTTGGCATCCATTCAAGTCATCTTGCACCAGTTGTTTGAATTTCAGTGCCATGTGGCACAAGAACTCACTGGCAAAGAGCAGTATCATTGAGTGCTGCATTAGTGGGAAGAAATGGGCATACTGAGGACCTCCTAAAATTCACAAGTCTTAGGAGGTTGTTTACTGACTGTATGTGATAGGTAGGTCCCTATCATGCCTTTGAAAAGAGCAGGGCTTGTTCAGTGAGTACCTGTGAGATAGCACCTTGCTTTGAATCACAAGGCTCTGCTTTCAATTTTAATTTTTGTCTTTTAACAGAGCTCTGTTCTCCATTTGTGGGCCTAAGTAATAACACCAGAAGTTTCTCAGGTAGCAGAGAGATAAAGGGGGAATAGAGATGTTCTTCAGAGGACACAGATAGAGGGTAGGTGTTTATTGCCTCGCTACTGCCTGACTGCTAGGTCAAGTCCTTCAGAACAATCACATCAGCCCCAAACAGATTGTTGGGATTTGCAACAGCTAAAAAGAGGAGGAGTAGGAGTTTTCATCTAATCTTAAGGAAAAATATGAATGTTTTGCTTCCCCAACATGCCTATACCCATCCCCAGCAACTGCCTCTGCACTTTAACTCACCTTTCAGGAAAGCTTCTTTATCTTGCCCTCCTTTGATGCAAACGAGAGATGGGTGAGCAAGCAGGCCAGAGGACCTCTAAGACAAGGACCATCTAACAAAGCAGGTGACATTGGGAGCTGCCTGATGTTCCAATGTTTTCCTCTGATACAGGCCATCAAGGTGAGCAAAGCAATTTAAGGGTTGGAATGGATCAGGGTGACCCAACTTCATCTGATTGTTCCTGAATCACATTTCTGGTCCCTCTACTTTGCTATTTAAGTGCAATTTCCCTTCATTTTTCTTTCTGGTGTATTGCCTCTAATGATATATTCTATATATAATCTATTGGTGGTTTCACTGCTGAAATAGCCAGTTCTGGTCACGGTTCCATCAGTGAGGACGTAGCTGGGGACCTGGCTTGTCCTGTGGCATTGTCACGTCTCCCACTGGTAGCATCTAATCTAAGCTGTCAGTGTTGCTGCAGTGACAGCCTGTGTGCTCTGTGATTGATGTGAAGATGTGCAGAAGAATTGGGATTGGACAAGAAGGCCATGTCAGCACTGCTGCACCCTTTAATTTGGTGACACAAGCTATGCTGGGCAGTGCTGGTGTTTGGGAGGACTGGGCAGGGGTGAGAGGCACGATACAGCTCACAGAGATTTCCAGTAACAGCATGCACACTGTGGCAGTGTACACAGTGGGTTTCCAGCTTGTCGGTTCACATAGGTCAAAAGTGGATATGGATCAATTCTTCTTGCACAGAGTTCTGGTCTAGGCTGCAACAGAAGAGACCTGCTGCGATAGCTTTTGAAATTCTGTCTATGTGTCATAAATTGCAATTGTAAATTTGTGTAAGTTACAACTGCAATTTTAAAAGGCTTAGAGAAATTAGGCATTCATGAAGCTCTACACTGCTTTACCAATCATATTCACTAGGAGATATTTCTTTTTTTTTTTTTTTCCTCAGAGAAAGCCATCTCATGGGGTGGTCTGAATTCTAGATGAGATTATCATGAAAATATTGTGTTCAAACATGGATGAAGCACTGTAAATATCATTAGTCTTTCAGAAACACACTTGGCAGGCAGCACTGTAAGCTGCATAGAGCAGCAAGCAGAATGTGCAACATGGCCTCTCCTTGAGACTGGAGAGATGCATTTCAACAAAAGCCCCAAATACCTGTCAATATTTCAATAGCTCAGGCTAACAGCTGCTGGTAAAACTATGCTGAATGTCCTTTGGGACACAACACAGCACTGTGTGTGCAGCTTGCCACTGGTTTTGCTGGTCTGTTGGGAAGGTCTCCAGCTTGGCAAGTGCTTATTCAAAAACAGACTTAAATTCTGAATTCATTTCCATGTATGTAGACTGAGTGGAGATACAGAAGCTGCTTCAGAGAGGTCAGGTGGAAGAAACCCGGACAGGTTCCAGCAGGAGTGTCCAGCTGAACCACAGAGGCAGAGCAGTTTTAGGGGCTGCTACTAATCCAGCAAAGCAAAAGGGACACCTTTTCTTCTTTCCCATAATCCCACATTCCTTCCTCCACTTACCAACCTTTCTGTCACATGCCAGTCTGAACAGTGACTTGAGTATTCCTGTGGGAGGATGCTCCTGTCACAGGAGCCTCTGCTTCATGGGTCTGAAAGCACCCAGGCTGATGGAAAAGAAAAGAAAGTAAGTGCCTTGGATTTTCAGTCCACACTGAAAATCAGCATCTGAAACATCCAGCAGCAAGATTAAAGAGTTAATCATTCTTCACTATGCTGCAATATATACCATCTACTGCATAATTCCAAACAATGAGCATTTAAAACGCATATAGCATGTTCAGTCTCTAAATATTTGGTAAGGAGAAAGAGTGGCTGTATTTTTCAAATAAATGCTTGCCTAGAAACAGTTCACCAACTCTAATCAAACCCATCTATCTTCTTATAACTCAATGTCAGACAGTAATTACAGTCAGTTATGTTAGCAGACGCTACAAACAAATTTGCTGAAATGGAAATTTAGGGTATTTATTGTAATGTATATGTGGAGGGAGGAAGAGCTAATGCTCTAGAATATTGCAAATGGTAAATTGATGGATTTTAGACCTCATGAATTAGAAAATATTTGCCTCGCAGAGCACTGTAGCTCCTCTCCATTTTCCTGTAGAATTATTAAACACTAAAAGGTATTTTAGTCCTAGTTCCATATGTATACAAATATACAGCAACTATTTATATAAAATAATGCAAACAAAACTGACAAAAAAAGACAAATGGCAGAAAGCAACCAAATGCAATAGCCTCCACTGTCTGCCCTACCTTCACTTACCTTCCTTAATGGGCTTGTGCTGTGAGTTGATCTCTGTTCACGAGACTGTAAATAATTATTGCCACAGTCTATTTCCTGCTGTCACTCTCAGGGCCTAGACAGACAGGAGGTGGCAAGACCTCTGTTTTTCTGACCCTTGCTTTTCAGTCCACAAAGAAACTCAGTTGTAAACCCAATGTCAGATGGAGTAGCCCATTTGCCTTTCACCAACACCCCTACTGTCAGTCAAGTTAAGAGACATTCAGCTTTCCCTTCCATGACACACACATTTTTTCCCAAACATTGAACTGTTTTGCTGTCCTTGCAATGAGTTTAGCACTAATAGCCTCTAAGAGTTATTACCCTTACTCTAATCTGGGCTAATAACATCAGAGCTGTTCAGTCTTTCTCCTCATACCTCAGGAAAATGTTCACAGAACCATGTGTGTCTCAGTTCAGAGAACTGTGTGCGCCTTCCTGTCTTGTTTGCTCCTGAAAGACAGACAGAAAACATCATTTCATATAGCAATAGCCTTGGACAAGCAAAGGGATTTCCCTACTGGCCTGTGTGAAAAAGAAAAGTTATTTTGGATGTCTAGGAAGATACTGCTGGTGATTCCTTAAAGGAAGATGGCTCAACTAATCCATCACATGTGCCTCGTACCGTTGGCTCTGTCTCCCAGACCGCTGCCCTCGGAGTAGTCCCTTACTACAGAGTTGCAGAGGCTTCCTGCTCCGGGCCAGCCTGTTCTGGATACTGGCTGTGCGTGGAGAGAAGCTGTGGGGCCCCTCTGGAGGACATCATCTGCCATTATCTACCGATTTCCACTGGTGACCAGGGACTTCAGATAAGCCTCCCACAACACAGTATTGCCCAGTGCAACAGAAAACGACATATTGAACTGAAAAGGGAAATGTTCCACTAAAATCAGGACACAGGATAACTCCACTAATATTAGCCCGAGTAGTTAGAATTTGACAAAAAAGCAGACAAAGAATCCAATGCATGAAGAGAGAAGTATTTCACATCAGTATGCCCAAAGTCTGGGACTGCATCCCAAAATAACTCTTCCAGACCCTTCACACCTCATCTGAATAAACAGGATGGGTTGTATAGAATGCCTGGAAGTGAAGCAGAGCGGGGGCAGGAAGAACAATGCATGTCTAACATCACATGTCTAATTTTATTCTGCTGGAATTGCGCCCTACCTTTACATGTTTTCTCCATGGACCACTGCTTTTAATGTGATCAGTCAGTGGTACTTTTGTGCAGTTTCTCAGGGACATCAAGTGCTGTTTAGAGAACTTATGCTTTGGACAACGTGCAGCGTACTTGCAGGGTATTTGACTTTTGCCAGAGCATGAAAGACGAAATATGAATAATTCTAACAAAGTTAGTTTTTGTCCTGCTGTTCCAAGAAAATGGTTATTCTCACAGTAAAACATATGATGCTTCTTTTATAGATAATATTTTACTAGAAAATACAAACCTACACCTTTATCTAGAACATGGGGAGGAAAACAACAGTGATGCAGCCACTTTGGAGGATACAGCAACCAGCAAGAGAGGTACTGTGGGAAAATTTTGGGCAAGTGTTCCGCATTTAAATTTAGTGCCATATACACACAGACAATAGGTGCAATTTACCTTGTATCATCTAGATGAAGCACTTTTAAATCTCTGCTATTATATTATCTGACACCAGACAATACCCTCAGACACATGGTGTGATTGTGGGGTATCCTGCTCAAGGTCAGAGTTGGACTCGACGATCCTGATAGGTCCCTTCCAACTCAGCACATTCTATGATTCTGTGATCATATTTTATTTTGAGATGTCACAAGAGATCAAGACACCTGTGAAATTTGGAAGCCTCATTATATTGGTGCTTATCTGACAGATGTTGGTGGCCGTGACCCTGCTATGTACAGGGTGGATCACAGCAGCCTCAAAACAAAAGTATCTTTTCGGCTGCACTGTCTGGTCTAGGGCTCACCTCTGGAGTGACTACTGACACATTTAGGAGCAAACCCAGGTCTGCACACAGAGCTCAGAGCAGCCTACAAGGCTGCAATTAGAGCCCCAGCTACCCCAGCTGCTGATTTGAAAAAAAGGGTATATAGAAGGGGGGAGAACTGAAACTGTCTCTCAAAAAAAACCCTTGTGCCTTTGTCATTGGAATACTTTTGACCACAATTTTGCGGCTGAAAGCCAGCCCTCAAGGGCAGCTGGGAAGTGCTAATACAGTTGCTGCAGAAAGCCAAAGGGCTGAGTAGGTAAAGCTGGCACCAGAGCTGGTGCACTGTGGTTTAGGGAACTGATATACTGGATGTACAGTTGGCAGTCAGACCACTGTCTTCTCTCCTTGGGCTACACAGTGTGTGTATTTGCCTACAGAAGATAAAAAGTCTTGGCTTGAACAGGGCCATGCGTGAAGGAAAGCGCGTCTTTAAGGTGTTACTGAGCACCTTACTCTTGATCTGCAGCGACAATTTAACAAAGAATTGCCTTGAAGTTCAGGATGTGTGAAGTCTCAGTAGTCTGGACACCTAGGAATCCTTCTAGAAAAGTAATACTTTTTCTTTTCCGGAACTTGCTTCTTGAAGTAACCTAGAAGCTGCAACCTCTTTCCCCGAAAAACAATGTATTTTCCCACCCCCTTTCTTGCCTACGGCTCCCTTCCCACAGTGTCCTGCCCTCCCTGCTCCTGATCCTGGCCACTCCCTCGGGTTCTCCCTGTTGGCCCCTGTACCCCAACTCCGCCCATGCAGCGCCCCTGTGCCCTGAGACCACTGCCCTGTGTGCTGTGTCTGTCCCCCCGCTCCCATGTACAAAACCCCAGCCCCTTCCCCATTCCGGGTCTTTGCCTCTGGTCTTTGCCTCTGGTTCCCGTGTGAATAAAGATCTCCTGAGGTCACCATGCGGAGACCATCTTCTCTCCTCCTCTGCTGCTGCCATGTTGCAGGAGCAGACAAAACCTGAGCAGGTCTTTGGCTCCCCCAGCCAGGGACAGCGCAGTGACAGCCTTCAGAGGGAGAGTTGGGGCATAAGGACACAGACCCAGGCTTGGGCAGAGACACTCTCCAGTAAACCTGCTTGTGGCCTGCCTGCCACTGCAACAGAAAGCCACACAAACTGCAACAGCTTCTGTTAGGTATTTTCCTGTTAGATTGAATTTGTTTCTCTCCCTCCTTTATGATCCAGTCATGAAGAGCATGCCAGGGCTGGCTGTAGGGATTTTAATACCATTTAGAAATGGTATGTTCCTCATGTTCCATATACCTTCAAGTCAGTCTGCTGCATTAATCTTCTGCCATCATTAGTTCCCTGTTCTCTAAACTGGGCGATGATAACCATTTCCATGATATCCTGATAGACGATGATTTATTTAACAGCTCTGCAGCTGTTGCCTCATGAAGCAGAACATTTTTCTCCCACTCCATGGGAGGAAGAAAGTTTTCTGACAGTTTTCTGACAGCTGTAAACTGTATTTAGCTGACCCAGTGGTGCTTTGCAGCCCTTCACATCCAAATGTCTGAGGCAAGGAAGGAGACAGTAGTGGGCTAGACATCATAGCACCTTCTCACAAATAATTTTGGTTATTTCAATAAATTACTATTTATCTGCAATAATGCCTTAGACAGAAGGATGTCTGCAGGGTGTTAAGCCCCATCAGATGTACCATCATCCGTTCTCTGACAACCACTCGCCACGTCAGAGACATTCAGTCTTCTGGCTGTGGGTGATTTGCCTTATGAGTTACTGGCATCCATGCTGGAGAGCTGGCATGCAACCAGCAGATAAGAGCTGAGCAATGCTGGCAGGAGGCCTTGCTCAGGGGCTCAGCGCTTCTTGTGATTCTTAAAGAGACAGACTAAAGTTTTGCAGAACGGGCAGCCTGATCTTTAACTTTTCTTGTGTTTCTCTTGTTTTGAAAATGTCTTAGCTGCTTTTTAATTTGTTAAATACAGTATCATGACTTTTTTTTTTGGTTTTTAATTTGCTTATCTTTTTGAAATCTGAGCTTACTGAATGTCTCATGTTATCATTGGAGGCTGATCTTCCTCATCATGATTTGTCCTGGGCAAATCCTCATCACCCCTAATAACTTCTACAGTGTGCACCAGCAGTTTTGTCACATGAAAATATTTTTATCAGAAGATTAATAGCTAAAAAGCATAGCAGAAAAAGAAACAGACAGACAGAGACTATTGCTTATTATGCTAACAATAAGATTATGTAATTTCTTTGATTCTGAAAAAATTATTATAACTTCATTATGGTATAATGATAGGCACTCAGGGTCACTATCTCTGTTCAGGACTAGCCCGTTGTCTGGTGCAAATATGTACAGTTCCACTAATTTCAATTTACTGTGATGTACATTAGGTGAGGTTTTGGCCTCTAACCTGTTATTCACAGCACAGTTCTGTCACTCAGGTAAGGAATGCTTGGGGCATGAAATATTTCTACTTATCCTCCTTCCAGTGCTGAAGAGCATTTCTCACTCCACGGTACCCCAGAGATACATGGCACGTACATTTATCCATATGCCAAAAATGGGAAAATTTGAAAAGTTTTTTCAGCATTTGGACCTTGCAGTTTATCTATTGAGTTAGTCTTGTGTGATGGATGTGAGACTTATTCCAGCTCTTCCTGTGGGAAATGGTAGTGGCTGGTTTCATTCCTAATGTGTGCCTGGAGATTTGCTGTGCAGGAGCTGAAAACCAAATGTGAACTTTTCTACGTGTGAATTACGTCCCAGAGGAGAACATCTCTTCCAGCTGTAGCTGCACATTAGAGTGATAATGAAAAATAAGCCTTGACTCCTGAAAGAAAATATCACTAGCAGACAGTGAAGATTTTGCTGGAACAAACCTGAAGTGCACAAGGCTGAGATGGCAGCAGAGGGTTTGTTATACTGTAGAATGCACTGCAACCAGCCACACATATGCCTAAAACTAGGAAGTTTTGAATTCATACTGTGTCATGTCATTTAGTAACTCCCCATGATTAGTGCTTCATAGCACAAGAGAGTTGCTGAATTTGTGGCAATTGCGTGGCCAAAGTAGGTTGTGTGGACAAAGTTCTCCTGCCAGAAGCTGAGGAGCACTGCTAAAGCAGGCTCCTTCCCTCTTACTATTCACACAAGGTAGTATGATGTTGTTGTGGTTTAATCCCAGCAAGCAACTAAGCACTCTGCTGACAGTGTGAGGGGGAGGATAATCAGGAAAGAAAAGATAAAACTTGTAGGTTGAGATAAAAACAGTTTGATAATTGAAGCGAAGTAAAATATAATAATACAAATTATAAGAATACCAATAGTGACAGTAATGGAAAGGGGAGAGGGAGAGAAATAAACCCCAAGAACAAGAAATGATGCACAATACATTGCTCACAACTCATTGATCAATGCCCAGCCTGTCCCCTGGCTGCAATCAATTTGAAATCAATGCTATTCTTAATGCTAAACACAGCACTGTGCCAGCTGCTAAGAAGAAAACTAGCTCTATCCCAGCCACAATCAGGACAGACGCATTGCTGCCCACGGATTGAGCCTGAGAGGCAGAGGGACCTGTTCAAGCCATGCTTACTAACCAAGCTGAAACTCAAGAATGAGCTTTGCTAACATCTTCCCTTGCTCACCGTGATGGGTATTTGCAGTGCAGTGTCCTCTGCAGAATTGAAATGGGACATGGCAATTGTGACCAAATTGGTCCGTGGCCATTCTCCAGCAGGGATAAACATACTGGTTGCAAGGGCTCTCTGTGGTTTGGGGCTGAGGAAAGAGGGGGCAGGTTCCTCATCTAGCCCAGTAGGCTGAGAGAGATACCCAGGATTTTACTCTGAGTTATGTGTGAAGTAAAAATCTTGGCAATGAACAGCAACTACTGAAAACTCAAAGAAAAACACAGCTAAAATACTAAAATAAACGGTCTGATTCAGTTGGGCTTGTTTTGCATGAGAGTTTAAAATTACCTTATGAAAAAGAAAAAAACAAACCCAAGCCAAACTGCTCCTGCATGGTCCAGTCCCAGGATATGTGTTCCCGTCTGTTCTTTGAGCTGACCAAGCAGGATTGTTTGAAACCCCAGTTTTTCTCTTCATCTGCCCTCTGACAGACCTAAAGCTCTGCCCTGCTCTTCTGTGATGAAGGTGTTTTGACAACTCCTTTCCAGTGATGAAAAGTGGTGTCTACTGTTTGTCAAGAGTCCTACTGTGCTACAAGGAAAGGGCAATGTTTCTTCCTACATTTGTGCTGATGACAATATTCTTCCTATTTTCTCTTATTTTCCAATGTCTTCTAATTCAGTTATGATCAAACATGATAATTAGACTCATTTCCCACTATATAATCTTACTGAAATAAATTTTTCAGTTTAATTACATGTTGTCTCGAAGATTTCTTTGTGTAAATTTCAAGGCAGGATGTGTGTTATCAATAACATTGTTTTTATTTAATATGCAGGATTGATGATTTAGTTTCTTGAGGGTATTGTTTGGTTTACGTAAGTGTGTTCCTCTCCCACATGGAGCAGAGTGACACAAGGCTAAATCAGAAGTGGATAAATTGCAATGTTGGAAATTCAAAGCTTAGTCATAAGACCATAAGGCCGCATTATAACTCATACCCTGAAGGAGACCACACTGAGATTCCTGGGACAGTCTTAGGTCAAATATTTCCTTGGATTAATAAACTCAAATTTCTTTAACTTCTTTTCGTGTTTTCAATCTTGGCAGGTTTTTTTTTTTTTTAAGGGAACCCAATATTCCAAATCCCATCTTGAGATATGTGCTGCTTCTTCCCATTTTTTACACTTTGGTCTGACCTTCTTGCCATCAGGTCCGAACTCTGTTCCAGTTCATTGTCAAAGTCATTTCCCTTTCACATGCACATTGTTGTCCCCTGGTCCAGCCAGTCCCTGCCTCCTCCTCTCTCAATGTTTTCTTTTGGTCACTGTGACCTTCCTGCTCGTCCCCACATTCCGGCTTTCAGGAGATGCTGACAGAGGCACTGGAAGGTTATTTCTTCTCTCCCCTCAACCTTTTCTTCTGATTCTTGACTCCTAGTCTCCAATCAGATATTTCTCTGTTCTCCATTTAATTCCACCCATTTCCCCAGTATGATTCTGGTCCTGCCACCTTGGCGCAGCTTTTGTCACTTGCTCCTGTCCTCCTGCTGGGAGTGCACCAAGAGCTCACTGGGACAATGGACGAGCAGTTTCTTTGACACCCTCCACCCTTGACCCATGGGCAGTGAAGTGGGTCCTGTTGCTCTGTGACTAGGTCTCGTGTGAAACTGTCACAGGCTACTGCAAAAGTTTAAGCACCTCTGTTAGGAGCTGGCTGCTGAAAGCTGCAGTACATCTGACCTGTGAGCAAACTGCTTTTTTCCATCCAAGCATCAACATTTTTACTTGATGTGGTATGATTTGACAGGGATGACAAACAGCTCTCTTCCCAGGAAGATGACTCCTGGCAGGTTAGAAGTCCATGTGGCTATAGATTTCTGAAAATGGTTTTGTCTTTATTTTCAGTGACCAATGTCTTTTCTTCTATTTTCAGTTTAGAAATCAATCAGCTGGGTTTGGTGGCTTTTGTTGTTGTTGTTGTTGTTGTTAATGGTGAAGGTTCTCTGATATGAGAACTGTCTATATTTACAGCTAGAGTTTTTAATATTGAAATGGCTTGTCAAAATGTTTTGATATTACAAATGTAAGTCTAGGCTGTATTATTCCTTGAGATGGGTTTCAGTGAATCCTAAATGTCACTTTATTACACTAGTGCTAGGAGGGCTGTATGATAAACTGAGACCATGCTGGACTTTAAGCATGGCCTGAACAAATAACAGAAAGATAGTCCCTGTCCTAGAGAAATTAATAGTAAAATATAAATTCAATATAGTCAGATGAGGATAACAAATTAAATTATACTTGCAAGCTCTTAATGTGCAGGGAACTCACCTATAAAAGATTAGTTTTGCAGCAGAGAAGTTTGTTAATGATTAATGCTTGACGGTGTTTATCAAGAGTGTGAAAAGTAACATGAGAGGAGGTAAAAACGGTGCTTATTCAAAAGAACAACCCATGGGCATTGGAGTCTGGCAGTAGTGGTCTACTGGCTACCAGAGCTGACATTTCAGTACTGATTGAGAGGTGATTGGTGAAGAGCCCTGAAAGGGCAAAAAAGGAAACTTTATTTAATGGCCACAAGAGAAGGAATCAGTGGGGGGGTACACACCGTAAGAAATCTTCCCCCGTGCATAGAACCAACTATATTAATATTTTCCCCTACAAGGGCTGTCTAAAGTGGGCTCAGAGGGTCTCATTGCTACTGTGCTGGATTCTCTCCAAGGCAGCCTGTCACTGGCTTCACCAGGAGGTTTTTATTAATGCTTATCCTGAACTTCCGTTGGTGCAATTCAAGTTCATTCCCTACTTTCCTATCTACCTTCAAGGCAGAAACAGCCTTTTTCCTGAAACAAGGGAGAAAAAAGTCACTCCTGGGTCATGTTTGTAAAGATTTAACCCCAGCCAGCTGCCAAGCCCCATGCAGCCACTTGCTCATTCCCCCACCAGAGGGATCTGGGAGAGAACAGGAAGGGTCAAAGCTGGAAAACTCATGTATTGAGATAAAGACAGTTTAATAGGGAAAGCAAAAGCCATGCACACAACAGAGCAAAACAAGGAATTAATTTGCTGCTTTCCATGGACAGGTAGGTGTTCAGCCATCTCCAGGAGAGCAGAGCCCCATCACATGTAACAGTGACTTGGAAGGCAAATGCCATCGTTCCGAATGTCCTCTCCTTCTTCCTCCTTCTTCCTTCTTCCCCCACTTTATATACTGAGCATGATGCCATATGGTCTGGAATATCCCTTTGGTCAGCTAGGGTCACCTGTCCTGGCTGTGGGTCCTCCTAGCTTCCCATGCACCCCCAGTCTCCTCACCAGTGTGGCAGCATAGAAAACAGAAAACGCCTTGGCTCTGTGCAAGCCCTGCTCAACAGCAAAAATCCAACATGCAGTCCGATGCCAGCCACTGTGAAAAGAATTAATTCTACTCCAGCCCAAACCACTACATTCCATCCCTTATTCCATACCATTTACATCATGCCCAGGTCCCACTCTATTCAATATGACTTCATTAGCCACCACCCTTCTTCCCATCCTTTGACATAATACACAGAAGTAATTTCTTCAGTAAACAGATGACCCTTACAAAGTACTCATAAAATGCCCACAAATGTTTACAAATTGTCCTTTGAGTTCATTTAGTCCATGACTTTATGCTCCATCTGTTCTGGTGGTCACTCAGGACAGGAGTGGTGTTGTGTCTTTTGGAGCTACTGGGCACCAAAGCCAGCTCAGGTCTGGTCACTGATGCACTTAACTTCTTTGTAAGGCTCCTCCTCCATGGATTTGAGTGTTTTCTGCTGTACTAATTCCTGTAATATGCAACTCGAATCATGATTTACGACAATTCAAAGGTACATCCATTATAATCTCCACCCCTGGAGATTTTCAAGCCAGATTATCTGGTTTAACATTGCAGTGAACTCCTCCCCTTGTCCCCAGCCTGGCTGCAACAAGGGGTTCCTCCTGAAGTTCACCACTAATATTGTCTACGTCACTGTCCTTCTCCATGGGCTGTAGGGGCACACTGCTTCACCATGGTCTTCACCATGGGCTGGGAGGGAATCTCTTCTTCCCCTGCTCCAGCAGGGGTTCCCACCCACAGGAGACAGTGCTCCTTAAACTTCTCCAGCATGGGTCCTTCTCAAGGACTGCAGTTTTTCATGAACTGCTCCAGCGTGGGTCCCCCATGAGGTCCCAGGTCCTGCCATAAAACCTGCTCCAGCAGAGGCTTCTCACAGGGCCACGTCACGTTCTCCTTCAGGCATGCACCTGCTCCAGCCCAGTGTCCTCTCTGGGCTGCAGGTGGATCTCTGCTCCATCATGGACTCATCCACATCCCTTCAACTCAAGTTCCCCCTGGCATTCCAGCCTGTCTGGTACAGCAGCACAGAAACAGCAGCAATGCCCTGGCCACCTGCCAGCCCAGGAGCACCACCATGGCTGTCACCAGGACTTTCCCAGGCACAAGGCAGCGAGGAGCACAGGGCAGCACCACAGCAAAAAGCGGCCACTAACGAGCCCTAACATACAGCCAGAAATGCATACATTTACTTACATTCACACTGCAGAGTAAATCCATTGATTGGCAAGACCCTGTTAAGTGGTTTAAAGCAGTGTTTAAACTACCCACGTTTTTCCTGACAGGTGTGCTAATGTAAAAGAAGCAGCACTTTCATTAAAGCCCTTGTGACTTGCTCAGGAGGTTTTCCATTAAATTCAGATTTCATACTGATTTTCAACCTATTATCTCATAGCCTAAATATGCCACCACACTCAAGAAGTGTTTTTTGCTTTATTTGTGTACATTGCATAACATGGACAAGTGTTAGTCAGACGAGACAAGATATTTTTCCCTTTTAAGGTCCTCATCCGTAGTGGGAAGATGGAACTTCTGTTTCTGCTTTTTCTTTTCTTTTCTTTTTTCTTTTCTTTTCTTTTCTTTTCTTTTCTTTTCTTTTCTTTTCTTTTCTTTTCTTTTCTTTCCTTTTCTTTCCTTTTCTTTCCTTTTCTTTTCTTTCCTTTTCTTTTCTTTCCTTTTCTTTTCTTTCCTTTTCTTTTCTTTTCTCTGTTCCCAAAAAATATCTCTGCTTGGAAGTTTTTTGAATTAAAGATTTAGCTGTGGATGTATTAAATAGAAGCAGTTTTCAACAGTTTACAATAGATAGGAGTTAGGAATTTGATTTCAGATGAGTCAGGAAACTTCACATGCTGTTGTTACTACTGGTGTCTAAGCCTGATATTTATTTTAAAAACATCTGTCACAGAAGGAGTGGAAGTAGTAAATCTCTGAGAGATTCTTCCTCCCTGATCACTTAATCCACCCTTAATTCTTAAACTATTATTGCAGGAAGATAGACTTTCAAGTCTTCAAAAGGCTTCTACTGTTCAGATTCAAAAAGTTTGAGAGAACCATTAAAAATTAACACTTATCTTATTGCAATGAAGTTGAAGAGACAGATTTCTATAATCAAATAAGAGATTAATTACCTATTCAAAATGGAAACACTAAAAAGAACTGCAGAAAATGCAGTGCTGTTACAGCCAGTACAAGACTGAACAAGCTTTACAATGAGTAGTTAAATGAATTTTTATACAAATGATGTGACTGTATGCTCCCTTCTGCATCAATATCTTTCTGGCTGAACAGGCTGCACTATCTTCTTCCACGTCTGTACATACAGGTAATTTCAGAGTTATGGAAACAGATATCAGTTGCCTTACATTTACTCTACCATTGTGGCTGTGATGGAAAAGAAGTTTTCTTCTACTACCAGAGTTTGTATTTTGGTAGCAACAATGATTTTTAATCACAGAACTATATATTTGCTCTTCCTTGAAGGAACAGGGGAAAAGAGACAAAATATAAAAATAAATATGAGAAAGAACAAGACTATGAAGTAAAATAAGATGTTTATTAATTTTGATTCATAAAAATATAAATATGTATCTAAGGATTTGCCTCAAAATAATACAGTATCAATGGCCATCATGGATATTTTCACATATGAAAAATAAAAAGGATCTCTACAGTACTTGATGAGCAATTTTGTAATATTTTACTGGATCAGCAAAAGTCAGGTTTTGAGGAGGCTACTGTGTTACCCTGCTTTTTTATGATTTATGTACACTTTCTTTGTGTTACATCATCTTGTACAATACTTATGCACTGCATATAATTGAAATGCCCCCCAAAAAACTTAAAATTCTTCATATCTTACTGTGAAAATGCAAACCAGTTAAAATATTTTTCAAAATAACTAAAGTTATTCTATACCTGCTCAAATGCATCTATCAGCTGAAGATTAAGCTCATATTCGCTCTGTAGTACCTGTTGCAATTTTATGAATAGTGTTATAGGTGGTATAGTAGCTGTCATCACATGCACAATATGCAGCATAATATTCAGCTGGCTTATGGCTTTCTGCAAAGAAACCAGATTTCTGATATTTTGTCAAAAAATTTTTCTTTCAAGCCACTGTTAATAGATAAGACAGGTTAGACCATTTGGTATAACATTCTGGTATCACATGTTATGCATTTGGATGGATAACACAGAAATAGAAAAGCAAACCTGAGAACAAATAAGCAATCAATCAAGTGATTTACTTTAATAGATAATTAGCTTAGTCTGTGAAGGCAAGATCAGTGCATTTCATATTAATTTTTAATGCCATTTGCAATGGCATAAAATAGGTTGTAATATCAAAATGAAGATGGAACCGAGAACCATTATGTTAAACTACTCCTGACTGGAAACATGTTGAAATTTGAAGACATTTCTTTGAAAGATATCCATCTCAAAGGAAATCCACAGGGAATAAACTGTGAAAAAACTTCTAAAGCCTTTTGCCTGAAGTATTTCCCAACAAAGACATAAATCACGGGGTTAATACAGCTGTTGGTGGTAGCCAGCATATAAGCAAACTGCTCCCCAAAGTTGATCAGTTCCCCCCAGAAGCAGCCTTTGATCACTTGTGTATGGTATAATGTATCAAGGAATACAAAAAAATGGTGAGGAGTCCAGCAGAAAAGAAACGTCAGTACCACGGTGAAGATCAGCCTGGTTGCCTTTGTGCCTTTGTGCCTCTTGCAACCCTTTGCTCTGAGTGCTCTTCGTTCTCTTGCTGTTTTTTGTAGGGACTTAATGGTGGAGAAATTGAGGAAGATGATTGCTGTGGATGGCAACAGAAACCCCACTACGTTGCGTACCAGGCTTTCAGCTCTTTCCCACAATGGGGTGGGGAAGTCCAAAGTGCAGGCTGAGATATTCCACTGGGGAAAGTCTTTCACAGTCCGGAACATGAAAGCTGGGATGCTGAGAAGGATGCAAAAGAACCAGATGAGCAAGCAGATCCCTCTGGTCATAGTTTTGCTCCATACCTCTCTGTGGTTCAAGGTATGGACAAAAGTCAAGTAGCGATCCATGCTGACGGCCACGAGCAAGTAGATGCTGGTGTACATGTTCAGGGTGATGGATGCGCTGATGCTGCGGCACAGGAAGCTGCCAAACGGCCAGTTAAACTCATTACTGATGTTCTCTGCCCAGAAAGGGAGGCACATGAGGAAGATAAGGTCAGCAACAGCTAGGTTCATAAGGTAGATTTCAGCTATCTTCAGAGGGCCCTTGTGCAGTGAATAAATGAAGAGAACAAATACATTTCCAAGCATACCAATAACACAGACAGTGTTGATGTACTTGGGTACTATAAAGTACACGATGTCCCACCAGTCATCCAAGTCTGGGCAAACAGTTGAGTTGCTCTGGTTTTCACTCTGGTTTGAGGAGGGAATATCCAGTAGAGGAGTTTCAGTCATTTTAAAAAACTCCGAAGTGAACAGGAGATGTCTTTGAAATGAGAGAAAATGACTGCAAAAAAGAAGCATAAAAATGCAAAAGTTGCCTCCCATGAGTGGTGTAACAAACATTTAACTGCTGCAAATTCTTTATTAGTCCTTACTGGTTAATACAGGCTAGATCAATCCATACTTGATATGTGCAATGGCGAGAAATGTTCCCAGTATTATCAAGGGTAGAACTTCCTCTACATTCTATGACGTTTCCTCTCCTTGCTTCCATTGTTTAAAGTGGCACAGAGGAAGGAAAGTGACGAATTAGAGCAAGTAGTTCTGTATGTTTCCTCCAGACCGATGACAGACACAGATATGGGAGAATTCCATCTCCCTGAGAGTAGCGGGAGTCACGCTGGTGACACAAAGCCAGCTTTGCATCTTTCCCTGCCCTTTCTCTTACTCTTATGTATTATATTACTGTATTATATCCTATATTATATATACATTAATATATTATTATATTCTGTTATCCTGCTGAAGCAGGATCCTGGCTGTTTCCCAGAACTGGGAAAGCTGCTCACTCTCTGTATGAACCACTTGCTGCCTGAACTTTTCATTCTTTTGTTCCTTCTCAGTTCCTCCCACCCTGAACTTCGGGTACAAAATTGCTATTAGGTTAGTCAGCTAATTGCCTTTAAATATCAGCAGTTGGAATAATAAAACATAGACTCTTTCAAAATATTACGTAAAAAATCTTGCCTGGAGGGAAGGCCTCTGCAGGTTTAAATTTACAGCATTCTTCTCCAGTTCAAAAATTTCATTTGAGTTCAGCTGGAGAGAGGCTGTCCCAGCCTCCAAAGTGTTTAGTCCATCATAGCATCGGCAACACCTTTATTTCTTTCTGGTAACACCATGTGAGATTGTGCAGGAGTAAGAACATGGGTAAAACCTTTTCCTCCCATGAAAATCCCCTGGATTTTCTGTCAGAGATCCGTCAGGGCTGCCTCCTGCTTCATTCTTCTGGTGTTGCCATGCTTGATGACAGTGCCTGGATCCTGGTTTTTACAGGCATTCAGTCTCAGAATCATTATGGTAGGCAAGTTATTATTGAGCCTATGTTGTCATCTGACATTTCAGTATTTCATATGCAAGTGGAGCACATCAATCATAAAAAAAATGTATTTGAAAAAATCAGTATTTTGCAATCAGTCGTTCTAAATGTCATCTTTCTGCTACAGCTATTTAACTCTGCTCTTTCAGCTTCTGTATTTTACACCAAGGAGACAGCTAAGGATGGAGTTTCCGAAGAGAGAATTCAGGATGATCATTAATCTCTTTTACATATAGGTACAACCTCAGTGATGTCTCTATAGGAACAGCTTGCAACACCTATTTCTGGGATGCCTCAGGAATAACTTAAGTACTAATATTCCACGTCAGGCTATCTGGTACTAATGCACATAACATTTTTCATCTCTGCAGAATTAGGTGAGCAGCAAAGTTGTATCTGAGTTCATGAACTCACACAAGCTGATAGTCTGCACAGGGAGCTGAGCTACAACTGAAGTGAACACAGCTCCCTGGATTTCCCTCAGAACAATCTGAATGTTACCTAGTTCACAGACACCTCATGAAAACTGAGATAACTTGAGAGGATCTAAAGCTACAGATAAAATATATAGCAAATAAATGGCTGATTAGCACCAAAGAGGCCTTTCATGAGACAGCAGAAATGTAACGCTATTAGAGCAGGAGGCTGGCTAAGGCATGAGAGAGCAATGGCAGAAAATCTGTAACTTTATATTTTTAAAATAATGTAGAGGATAGATGACAGTTAAGCCTAAACAGAATTATTTATTTTACTAAATATAGAAGAAAAAGAAGTACTTATTTTCCTCACTTGCACTTTTCCTGATGGCTTCTTGCTATCACCTTATGCGAATCACTCTGCACACTTCAGATGTGATCTCTCAGCTGGAGCCACAAATTCATTCATGATGGCCTCAGATAAAAACACCAGGAGACTTTATTTTTCATTGCAACTTAGAGTTTAGCCTCAGCTAAATCTGAATTCTTGTTCAGCTAGCATTGGTACCTGCAGATTCTGTAGAGTTTTTCATTTCAAAAATTTCTTCAGAGTCTACTAGTCAGTGTCTGAGCACTACCACAAGCCACAAGCCTTTTATAAATTTAGAGCTCCAAATGTTCTCTTGACAGAAAATGCACTTTATTTTCAGTAATTTCTGTAAGTATTTTTAAGCATTTAGTGCTAATGGACAATTAGCCACATGAATGGTTTTCAATTTCTGTACTTAACACATTCCAGTCATCTTTTATACAAATAATGGCACATTTTTCTTACTCTGAAATGAGTTCTGATGAATTTCCATGCACAGTGCATCTGTCACTATTTTTACTATCAATATCATTAGCAAGTTAGAGCAATTAGCTAAAATGGATCATGGCTTTACTCATAAACTAATACTGACTTTCAGAATTACTTTCATGGTGAAAAAGAAAGGGAAAGTCTTACTAGACTGCATAGATCAGAATTGAGAGCACAAAAGATTATTTTTCAGATAAAATATAGAAATCATTTTAATAAAGAAAATACATTAAAAAAGATAGGCATACTTACTCCTTGTCCTTCCTGGCAATTCAGGCAAAGTTTCAAATTCAGAAACAGCAGTACAGAAGTTACTGAGAGAATTCAAAGATACATCCTGAGGCACAACTGAGTGACTGAGGGCTGTCCTGAGTGTTTTGTTGGCCATATACCATGCGTGTGATGTTACATCTTGGAAGAAAGCCCCAGAATTTTTTTTTTTTTTCCTAACTTCCCCACATGTCAGCTGTAGTAATTTTCAAGACATGTGAAATATTTCATTCTCATTGTGAAATAATACAAGCCATATATCATGACTTGTCATCCTGTGACCTCTAATGAAAGCTTTCAAATTTTCCTTGGCAATTAAAAGTTCCTTTGTGTGAATAACTATGTCTGTAACAATAAAAACTTCATTAACAGCTCTGAATTGCCTTCTAAGTGCCAATGCACACAGGGAGAAACTTAGAACTAGGTTTTTGTTGTGGTGGGAGCTGCTTTTCCTGTTAGCCTTGAGGGGAACCATGCCAAGGAGCTGGGGGTAAAGCAGTACAGATAGGTGGGAATGGCTGCTGAAACATGAACCTTGGTAAACCCCATTTCCACTGTTTCTGAAAAGCATTGCCTTTTGCACCCCACTATAGGTGTCCAGGACACGAATCTCTGTGAATATTACTTCTCAGTAGTGCATGATGACTCCTGTATTTTCTCAGGCTTGCACCCAAATAAGCTTCTTGGTTTTTTTGATTGCTTGCTGGTACCATGAAGCCTGAGAGTCATTGTTTAAAAATTATTTTTATCTTCTTCATTCTGATTGTTCTCTCATTACAGAAATATTAGAAAAAGATAATATCTATTGCATCTCAGACTTTAAATGAAAATCTCTCTTAAGTATATCCATGCAAACAATATGGGTTTTCAATTTTTCTTTTTTTTTAATGAGAAATTATCAAGGGACTGGAATGCTATTTACTTATAGGAAAATATTCTTTCCATTGGCTACTTCATCAACACATGCACCATCTCTCTCAATTCTTCTTCCCTTATGTCCATTCTTGGTTGATAAGTAAGTTAAAATGAAAAGGCAGGGGAGGCTAAATGGTGATACCTTACTATGAACTTCCCTATCATGAGAAATACTTCTATTTCAAATTTTATTAATTAAAAGATAATAAGTTAGTTATGCAAGCAGTGCTGAAATTTATAAACGAAAAATGTTCCAGTTCACACCATCACAATAGAGAAAACTCTAAATGGCTCAAGATTTAATGTTTGGGGCTTTTTTAAAATATCTTGTAAAATTTTTATTTTGGCAAAGACTTGAAATAGAATGTGTAGTTTTTGAATTACAGGTTACGTAAGGAATCATAATAAATCACAGGAGGAAAATCTTGAAACAACCCATCTCACACTGACTCACGAAGGTAAGTGCAATATGGCAGGAGATCTTCGTCACAGACTTTCCAAAGCCTCTTCTTTGCTTACACTACTGCATTTCCGTGTTTAAGTTATTTTTTCCATAATGAAGAACATTTGAGCAATAACAAGAAGCTTGGAATTTGTCCTTGCTTGGACATGAATCTCTAGGAGCTGCCAAGTTCCACATTTACTCACAGACTGAATAAAAAACTACAGCTGTGTCTAAAATTTATATGATAAATAGCATAGTCTTACAAAACTTGTCACATCAAAATGGGATCAAAATACTCATTTTACAAATCCAACTCCTCTTTGTAAATCTAGTTTCTTATTTTCTGTTGTTTTTCATTGATATATTTGGAACATCTTTCAGTAATGGAGAGAGATTAAAAATTGGAAGTCTATGCATTTAGTAGAAATAGTGAAATGAATAGGCACTGCAGTAGCTGCAGCATTTAAAGATCTTAGAACAAGTCTACAGAAGAAGCTGTAACTTTATACAGAAAGGGGATTTAATTTATTATTTCTTTACAACTTCATTCTTCATTTCAACCAATAGAAAGTATATAAAAATCTGGTAACATTTCATATTTCATTCTTCATTTCAACCTATAAAAAGTATATAAAAAACTGGTAACATTTCACAGTTTGCACAGATGTAATGGACCATGAATTGAAGCAATGTGAAGGATTAGTTTAAAAACATCTACAAGAGTCAATAGATAAGTTTTTTCCCTGTAAAAAACTTATCTGTCTATTGGCACCTTCAGCTCAGGATACTCACAGCATGTTGGTTTATGCTTTGAGCTTACATGATCTTCAGTCACACTCTCTAGGCAAACTTTCCTGCAGAAAGCAAACATTCTCTAGAGCTGCATAAGAATTTACAAATGCTAACTGAGCCTCTCTGATCAGAATGATTAAACAAACATATTGATGAACTTACAGGGAAGACTCTTTGCTTGATTATTACACACATTACAAGGTAGACAAATGTCAAAAATCCCAAAGGTCTCCACAGTTCTACCTCTTGGTCCAGTTCAGCCATTAAAAATCTTCCTCTTAAGATAGCTGGAACCTTTAATGATTGGGACAAATTATCTTTTTGGATCAGCATGTTTAAACAGTTTGATTTTCTTTATTGAAATGGTTTGCAAATTGGCTTAGTCATCCACTATAACTGTTCATCTGTTCTGGAACAGCAGAAAAGGTTTTTGATTAGAGCTTTTGATATAAAACTCTTTGTTCAGCTTAGTTGGATTTCTTCACATATACTATAGTGATTGCTAAGGCGAGCTTAAGCTCTGGTGCAGTTATTTACAATTCCCAAAGAATGATCCTGGTACCACCACAGTGTAGTAATAATCAAGCCCTACTAACTACAGTTTACAGAGCTTGAAACAGCAAAATATGAAGGAGCCAATATAGGTTGGAAAACCAGCAATGCACTGATGGAGGAATGGAGTGGAAAGATGATTCAATGGCTAAAGACTGCTTAGGGATTTGGGAGACCTGAAGCAAGATGCTAACTTCTCCACTGAAATCTTGTCTAAAAAAGAGCAACTTTCTCCTGTCTGCAACAAGCACCAGTTGCTTGTGTAACAGCTTTTAAACTGTTAATTTTTCATTTCAAGTGAAGCTAATAATCCACTTGAAAAATGGGAGAGTGGAGAAATGAGAATTATTCCTGCCTGTAAATGATGGACAGAATTACCAGCTGGCTGGTGATATCCTTGCCATTCCTCTGGCGATGGACCCCACCTATGTCAGGATGAATGGGGAGTCAGGCGTTTGCATGGCAAAAGCCTTGATAACAGTTGTGGCAGCCTCAGGTAAAAGAGAAGATGGGAGCAGATGTAAGATGGGGGCAGGATGAAGAGGAATAAAAAGATGATATGATTACTGTTTGGCATCTTCAGCACTGAAATTCTCAGGACAAAGTCTGACCTTGTTTTACCAAAAATTATTCTTATATTTTGTCATGCTTCTGTGAGAACAGAACCGAGCCAAGTGTGACTGGAAACTGTCAGTAGGTCAGATGTAGCTTGGATGTTACACTTTATTTCTTGGGGGTTTTTTGCTGCCTGTATAAATTGTGGATGTGAATACCACAAACGCGTCATCACACTGAAAAGTCAGTAAAATGTGAATTAAACAGTCTGTGAGCTGACAGTCTCTGTTCTGTGATGTGCAGAAGCTGCTGCAGGGGCTTTCCATTGTTGCTGGTGTCTGCATGGGACCTTGAGTTATCAGCAGGCAGAGAAAAGCTACCGAAAATATTTCTGTACCCTTAGCTGCCTTAATTCAGATTTTAACTTCCAAAGGGACCGAGGATGGTCAGCACCAGTCAGAAATGGGCCCTGAAAAGAAAGATCTCAAAGCAGCTAAAATTCTTTTGTTTCCGCTCACTTTCCTGTGGTGTAACGGGAAGTGAAATAAGTAGCTGGAACAGTTGAACTTCTGACAATTCATTCCTTAGTAACAGGATACAGGCTAGAGAAGAAAATGCCAGAAGAAAATGCCAGTACTCATTTCTCAAAGTACTTTATTTTCTTTTGTACATGCTTACTGCACAGCAAAAAAATGTGCCTATATATTTACATTATTTAAATTAATGTGATATTAACATAATAACATTTTTATATTTTACTTCTCAGTACCAAATACTCAGAAATAACTTCTGTTGCCTCAATAACCTCTGTATGGAGTTCCTTTTGTGTAATGGTTGCATGAACAGCATGCTCATAGATGAGACAATATGATAACACTGGATATAACAAAAAGCCTTGCAGTGTTCAGTCATAGCTGTCCCCGTTGCTTCAGACAATAAAAATGATGAGCAATAGAAGTATTTATGACATAGAATTTTACTGGGGTATCAATGAAAAGCGATGGAAATTGCCTATAAATCATATACACTGATCTAAATCCCATAGTCTTTAAATCACGTCTACATGCTTCTGTTTTGCAGTTTAGTTATTTGAAGGTTTGATACAAATTTCCCATCTTAAATGAACTTTGTTGCTTCATTCAAGCCCAAATGAATAAAGACCATGTAGTTGCAGTCTGAGTTTACTTATGTCACTAAACTCCATTTCCCTTGGTGGCTTTAAAAACTGTAGCCTTAAGTGCTTTGAAAAGAACAAAGACTGTTAGTTTCAGCACATATTAGATTATCTTCCACTCCGTTTTGATCAAGGTTCCTAGAGGTTAAAGTGCATACAGACAATTCAGTACACTATGAGTTTTCTTATGTGTATAATCAACTTAGATCAGAAATACAGTCCAGTTGGAGAAAAGCTATCCTGTAGTAAAATCTCACAGATTAACTCTACAAATAAAATGTAGATATTACTAGAATCTGAAAAGGCCGTTCTTGAATGCTCTGAACTTTCAAGACCCCTGTTATCTTCAGTTATATTTCTGATGTAGTTAATTGATGCTCTCCTTCATATTCTGTTTCTTTGGCTTGTGAGATTATAACAGTTGTGCTGAGCTTTTATATACCCGTTAAAAACATTATTTATGCTTTGTGAATACTAAAGACCCAAGTGTCTGAGCTGAAGTGTAAGTGTGAATGTAAATAGTATTCACTCACTCAAAAGGAGTAAGTGAATACTTTCACTTCAAGGTAGAAGGGGTAAAGAATCTTCTGCTACGAAGAAAATTCAGCTAACTTCATGCAGCTGGGTGCAGCTTCCCTTCCACTACTGCTTTACCTCTTTGCCAGCTACTTTCTGTATACACTGGCTCATGTCTATCTGTTAATAACCGGAGCAGTTGCAAAAATGTGCTGCTTGTCAATGAAAAAATCAAAGACTTTTCGATGGCTGAAGAGAGAAATTAAAAACCCAGAAGATGGACACATCTAAAAATGGATTCACTTAACAGAACTTACTCAAATACAAGCCCCTCTCAGATGAAAAATCTTATCTAACACACTATTATGAGTACCATAGCTTCTGTACTGGGGCTCTGTTCAGAGAATTGTATGTACACCTCAGAATTGCAAACATTCCAAATGATACTTGCGCCAACTATTATTCAGCCATCAAAATGTAGGTAAGCTACAAAACAGGATTCAGTCATGAAAAACATCCAACAACATTAGAAGCCGGTCTCTTTATGGAATTTCCACTAAGATCAAACCACTGTTTTCCCTCACATAATGAACACTACCACGTTTACTCTGTGGACTTGTAGCAGATAGATAGGAGCAGAAACTGATACGTTAGAAGGTTTTCTTCCTGTAAGGATTTCATAAGATTATGCTAATGGCGTAATGACAAAACAGACTTTTTCCTTTGGTATTCACTTGAAATGGAAGTTCTTAAAGTGTCCAGGGAGTTTTCCATCTGCACAGACTGTAATTTTCTGCACCTCTTTGTGAACAAATCCTTGTAGAATTCCACAGCCTTCTTCTGGAAGTTTTTCCCAACAATCACATACAAGACTGGGTTCAGGCAGCTGTTGCTAAAGGAACAATACGTGGCTATCTGGGTCAGTATGTCATTGATGTCTTCCAGGCATTTGAGAGTGGGTGAGAAGTAACGGATTGTGTCGATGAATGTGCTGATCTGGAACGGAAGCCAGCAAATGATGAACAGCAAGAGCACAGCAAGGACCAGCATGGTGGCTCTCCTCTCTGTCTGGACTACCGTCATTTTTCGTAGCTCACTGCTTCGTAAGGCTTTGATGATTTGCACAGTGCAATAGGTAATTACACAGAATGGGATCACAAACCCCACAATGTTCAGCAAGCAGTTGTTTGTGGGCTCCCAGTAGCTGGTTGGGTAAAGAAGAACACAGGCTGTGATGTTGTATTCTTCAAAATAGCGCAGATTCCGAAACACCATTGTAGGTGAACACATGAGCAGTGCACATGTCCAGATTACAAAACAATTCCATTTGGCACAGACAGTTCGTCTCATCCGTCCAAGAGACATGGTTTTCACCAAGGCCAGGTAGCGGTCAATGCTCACTAGTGTCAGGAAATAAATGCTAGAATATAAGTTCATGTAACTCATAATGTTGATGGCTTTACAGAGAAACAGGCCAAAAGGCCAATGAAAATTATTAGAAATATTAATGGCCCAGAAAGGTAAAGTACAGACCAACATCAGGTCAGCAAGTGCTGTGTTTGCTAGGTAAATTTCAGCCACTGTGCATCTACTCTTGTGGAAACACAGGATGGTGAGCACAAAGGAATTTTCTATTGATCCCAGAATAAATATAAACCAGAGGAATGCAGGCTGAAAATCCTGTAGCCATTTCCATACATCTGCACTGACACATTCATATTGATCTATCTGATGCACTCCTGAATTATTGTAGAAAGTTGCTGGACTGACTATGAGCTCCTGGGTGGTTGTGTTGTACAGCTCTGTAACATTTTCAGTTGTGATGGAAACCATTTCTGTGAAGAGAAAAATAGGTGACATGAGGTTGCTACATCTAGCTCATTGCTGCAAAAGACACAGTAAGAAAAGTTGTCACTGCTTTTCCTAATGTCCTAGAAGCATAGCTTTTGAACAGGCTTACACCTCCCTGGGTTGCTTTCTGATAGACACTGGGCATGTCTGTGGAATGTTTCACAGACAGCATTGCTACGGACTACCTGGACCAATTCTGGGCAAGTGAAACAGAGGGGATGTAGCAACAACAGACATTGTTATGAATGGGTTAACTGAAGAGAATCTTTGTTCACAAGAACTGAGCTGTGGCACGCCTTTGTTCATTCTTTGAGGATGTTCATCATTAGTTTGTCTTCTTATCTTTTTATTTCATTTGCCATGGTCTCCTAAAGGACAGGCGTACCTTGTGTCTCAGGCTGCTCATGGTAATGCTGCTAGTTCTGTGTCACGTCCTGCAACATTTTACACCCTCCCCTGCAGAGCAAGAATTGAGTGGAATTCAGTGGTGCTTCCTCCCCGAAGAACACCATATATTTTCCCAAACGTTATGACTGTACTATAAACAGACATTTAGTTTGCAGCTCTAGTTTGCACTGAGAACGCTGCGGGATCCGTGTTTGCCATCAGCGTGCCTTTCTCAGCTTCTCACTGAAATTGGCCGTGTATTTCTGTCTCTGCATTACAGTCTCTTTCTGCAGCCAAGTCACAGATCAGATAAATGGTACAACCTTCATGAGGGAGCTCAGTTTTAAGAGGTGAGCAGTGGGTGGGTTGTCAGTCTGGCAGAGACAGTGGCCATCGTATAAGCCAGGACCTGCCTGCAGTCAGGCTGCAGTCAGCCAGCTTGGGTGCAAGAGCTCAGTCTGAAAACCAGAATGCTGTAAACATTCCACGGATCAGAACAGCCTGGGATCTTAAAGGAAGCTATTTACAGGCAGAAATGTCAGATATGTACTTGAATGTTACTGAAACCAAACAGAAGTTGAGTGTGCAGCATCACTCACTACTGATAAAATGTTAACTGTGTTTTCGTGTTGTTCTCTTGGATAATGAATGCTGAGATATTATTCAAATGCAAGATTGGCTTCCCGGATTGGTACATATAATTCTCTGGACTGAGTGACAGAAATACTGTTTGGCTTTTTCCAGGTCTTATAATAACTACTGTTTATATTATCATTTGATTAGAAGATTTGCAAATGTATTTTTAATTAAGACATTTGTCCTATTCAATTGGTAACTTGGCAGTGAAAAGGGACATGGAATTCCTGAAAGGATGGGGGTTCTCATTTGTTTTCCAGTTGCTGGAATTGCTGGCTGGTAACTGTGAGTGCTTAATATGCATATGGAAATTTGGCTGTTGGTTGCAGAACTGATGAAAAATGGCGGTCATATTTTGTGTACTTTGTGTTACACTGTAGCACTTAAATATCTCAAAACCCAACTTGTGTGGCTGTGAGAGACGCCACTAACAAATTGCAAACAGCAGTTTCAAGTCTCCCTTTCTTTCTACGCTGGCACTTTTCCCTGTAAAAACACATGGGAAGTGAAATATTAATGGATGGCCTACAAGACATCATCTGAGCTGTTGCTTGATGTAATTATCAGAAATTGTTTCTTCTGCTGGTAGAAGCTGTGAACCAGCAGAAAAAAAATAAATTTTAAGTGCATTATTTCACGTTTTGAGGTAGGATGTATGCACATATTTAATAAGATGAGCATTAGTAATTAAGACAGTGATCATAAAGGCCATGTTGGCTTTTTTCTATGATTTTCCCTCATTACATCAATTTACAGAATTTAATTTACAGCAGATAGCAGCTCCAAAACTGCCTACTGATTTATCTGTATTTTCTCTTCAATTAATCTCTTTCAGATTTTGGTTTCAGAAGGGAAAAACCTAGAATACTTTAAAATAAGTTAATTATGTCATATTACTGTGGTCTAGGAACAGTGTGCAGGGACTAGTTAGGATGTCACCAAGCCCATGACATGAGGCTTCTGGCAGCCCGCCTCTTTGCTCCTTAGCTCAAGTCCTTCTATAATGCATTGCTAAAAGTGGGGGAGTGAACAAGGTAAAATGTACTAATTATCAGTTTACAAACTCTAATTTTTAGAGTTAAAATTATGTGCTTGATGCTGTTCTGTATAGCACAGGAGACTCATTTAAAGTATGTGATTGCTGAATAAATTATGATTGACAAAGCCACAGCTTAAAGAAAGCAGTGATTTGCTGTTTTCATGTCATATTTTGGTGAAAATAAATGTGATCCTTTCACACATTCTCTACAAATACTTTCTGTGCAATGCAAGACAAGCCTAATATCTCAGCAGGGACTTTCAATAAGATTTTATGTGACAGTTTTGATTGAAATACTGCCTAGCTGAAGTAATCTATCATTACTGATTCTGAGGGACTCCTGTGGAGGCTGAATTTGAACCTGATGGAGTTCACCTCCTGCTGTGAGTTACCTCCTCCTTGGCAGTCTATAGAACCTACTGTCAGTCATCATCTCATGGTGTTCTGGAGGATTTTTTGATAATAGCATTGGGAAAAAATTACAAGGTTTTGACAGGAGGGGGCTTCAGGGTGCCCTGTGTGGGAGGCAGTTGTGGCCTGGCCAATGCTGCCACCAAGGCAGGAAGGCTTTGGGGTCGGGTCGTGGGGGATACTTTGGGTGTTGGTCAGATCCCACCAATGCTGCAAGTGAAGAACCCCTGCAGAGGGACTGGGAAGAACGGGTTAATCAACTGTTGTATTGTCATTACAAGCAGGTGGAGAAGGACTCCAAAAAAGTGGTGGTCACCAGTGCCATAGCCTGAAACTCTGAGGGCTGGGCAGAATCACTAGGGCACCTTGGTGTCTCTTGGCAGACTCATGGGATGTCCTGCTGTTCAAGGACTGACCCACATGTACTGCACTGGAGGGAGCACACCAGAAGACAGGCATGAGTTAGCCAGCAAGTCAAGGATAACACCCAGAGTCCAGCAGAGTGGTTAATCTTGGAATGTAGAAAGTCCCCATACTACAGCCATACATGCTGGGACCTATGGAAGTTCTTGAAAGGAAAGAAGTGGAATGTGATGAATTGCAATAAAAAGTCCTCTAAGGATCAAGAGATATGAGCTAAGAAATGGAAGGACAGGGGGGAAAAGATCAGAGCTCAGTTAATGCTGCTACTGGATTAATGCAAGCTCCAGCACAGCTTTACTCCTCAGATGGGATATGCTGCTTCAGGTGAATGATTTTCACCATCTCTTTTGGGTCTGGATGAACCCCTACAGCTACTGAACTCATGACTTTTTTAGTAACGCCACTGGTGTTAATCTTTCCTTGTACTATGCTAAACATTTTCTGTATGCTAAGATACTGCAAATAACTAAATGTCTCATGATGGTCTCAGTCATGTCTTATACAAGGACAAGTTCTGAAATGTGTAATAAGAATTCAGGTTATTTCAATGTTACCTGCAGTAATCTACTCTATGGGAGTAAGAGAAGGACTTTGTAATGCATATTTTATAGCTGTTGTGACTTTGCTGATTACATGTTTTGCAGAAACAAGGTGTGAAATTCGTAATTAGTTTATTCTGAGATTGTTGTAATATTAACCTTGCTAATTTAGACCTCAGAGACATGAGGTGGAGCCTAAAACAGATAAATGCTTTTATGATGTTAACTGCTGTAATATGGTTTGCTGGAGCAAAAGAGAGAATATTAAGAAGCATAGGTACACAGTCCTAATGTTTTCCTACACAGTCTAACTTGCAAGGACAAAGGACAGAGTGGCCCAAGGCCCCACTAGCCTTCTCCAAATGAGGAATTTCTTTGACGGATGATCATCCATGATGAAAGTTGCCTAAAAAGCAGCTTAATTTTCCATTTATTTCAGGGATTTCTTAGCAAAGCCGTGTGAAGGATAGGTATGACACCCAGTCTGTAGCACCCTTAGCAGAATTTTACAATTACCTGGTTTGCTTTAAGTCCTGTCAGTTGTCAAAAGTGTTTTCTGATACATACAGCTGGCTTGCCATACATACATACAGCCCCGTGTACAGTTGGGTGTCAGTGGCACAGAGAGGAAAAGCTGGGAGAAAAAATATGGGTTTGAATGAGTGGCTGCAAAGTGAGAGAGGCACTGGCTGACTTCTGATGTGGTGATTTTTTAGAAGATGTATTAGCTACAGAAGGAAACAGGCAAGGACTGCCCCAGCCTCTCCTCTGACTGTCAGTTTCTGTACAGAGCCCAGCCTGCTTTAATGATTTGTATTTTTCGTGTGAGTTTGTCCTATACATCTCTGAGCCCAGCTTGGGCAGCCAAGTGTCCCCTGGTGGTTCCTATTTGCCAGGCAGCCTTGCTTCTTCATGGGAATGTAAAAGCTACAGTAAATGTAACACAGGAGCTGCCAGAGCCATAAGAGGTAAAAGGGTGTCTGCCTGACAGATCTGCTGTGACTGAAATGGGAAACAGCAGGAGTTTAAAAGCTGCAGTAGGTAAGGGAGGTCTTCTACAGTGTGGTATGTGCAAAGAAGGCTGGAAGTCCTGCTGACTCTGTGTAAGCACCACTGCTGCCCTCAGGAGCTTGGAGTGTAAACCTGATAGATTCAGCAAACTGTTAGGAGGCTGTAGGATGTTCCCTAATCTGCCTCATTTGTAACCATCAGACAGGTATTTGCTGGCCAAGAAAGGAAAGTTTTATTTTAACAGCTTTGGAGGATTTGGTAGCAGGAAAACATCTATTTGTGAGGAAAATGAGTATTTTTATTCAGTAATAGGTTATAACAAAACAATCTCAATGCATAATTTCTCCTTCAGCTCCACACTGACAGGTCTAGCGGGCCTGAAGGAGATATGATGGGATGGCATAAGCAGAGGCATTGCTCAGCAAGAATCCAAAGGTGTGCTGGAAGATTGAACCTCAGTGCTGGACTCTAACATTCAGAATTTAGTATCAACAAAGACACGGGCAACCTGTCCTCTTTATAAATTCTGTATCTCCTCCATAAGGTCTATTTTCAAAGCTTCAATTTCAGCCTTGTCTTCTTGCAACCTTTACTCCTGAAAAATCACCTTTTTCATCTATCCCCAGTTCACTGAGACTCTTGTTTCCATCTAATCCAAGCCCATTGTGACTGCTCATACCCCTCTCTTTGGCTTCAGAATGGGTTCGTGTCTTTGGCTGAGTGAATATTGGAAGGTAAAATTATATCACTCTTGTGGCATCTCTGAAACATGTTCTGAAATATTCTCTGCATGTCTTTTAAATTCTGTGTTACTGTGGAGGCATTAGTTATTTTGGAGAGGTAGAGGAAGTATGGGAAACATTCCTAAAATGTTCTGCTTTTGTGGATCCCACAACATTAATTTTTAATTTCCAATCTTTTATAATGAATCTCTAATGGGCTTTAGCACATTTGAGGTTGTAGATCAGCGGACACTTTCTGTGGCAGTGTTAACTTAAAGATTTCTTGCTCTTCATTCACCCTTCACTGTCCCTTTTACCTTATGGCTGCCCTTGCAGTTCATGAGGTTTCGTGTTGAACCAGATTCAGGACCTTGACTGGGACAAAAATAACCTTCTTAAGGAAAAAAAATTCTTTTAAACACAAATCAGCTCCATAGTTTGCCAGAAAATTAAGGCAATAAAGAAAATTTACAGAGGAGCTACCTCTCAAAAGGGTGATTTTTAGATATTAGTTGTTGTGGAAGCTTGAAGCAAACCATGGAAAGAAATTATCGTTCTGCAGTTACCATTAAAGGCATCTACATCAATTATGTTAGGAAAAATGGGGGGGGGGAGGGGGGGGAGGGAAGTTGTTCTGTTAAAGTAGTTATTTCAATAACAGTGAGACCAAGGTGAGAAGAGGGTACTAATTTTTCTCCCTGTATGGGAGATGAAGCCACTCAATTCCAGCTAATGAAAGGTGTGGAGAGAGCAGAAGTCCAACCAAGTGCAATGAAGCACTTTGCATAACAGATTTTTTTCCAAGTGCAAATCTTGAATGTTCTTTAAACTCTCCAGGGTTATAATTTCCTAGAAAAAAAAATCCTATACTTTTTAGCTTTCAAAACATGGTATGTTATTTTTCAATGGTCTTTTTACCATTGAAAAATGTGTCTCCCAGTCAATAACTGTGATGACTCTGGCAAAGGGTATCATCTCTGTGTAAAATAGTTGTAACTGAAATGGAGAAGAACAGCGTGGCTGGACTGTGGTGAGAACTGGAGGAAGAAGGAAAATTTGAACTGGTTCAGAGTACTGTCCTGATCACAGGACCTTTGTACAAGGGAAAGGGCTCATCTCATTATAGAGCTTTGGTTTAGTTCAGATTTGATGATGATGTTTGAGTCAGTCAATGTTTGACCCCTACTTGCTGCCATCAGTATTTTAGAAACTTTTCTATTAAAGATGACCTCCAAAATGTTACAAATGTCACCAAAGCTGGATTTTGCTGTCATTCTGAAAGAGCAGATTTAGTACAAGAATCCTATTTAATCTGAAGTAAGAAATAATAATTTCAACATTAGAAGCTCTTTCAGGATCAAAACACAGAATCTGGAAGTTTCTCCAGCCACTAAATCAGTAAATTTCAGCCTTGTAATCCTCAGAAGTTTCAAAGACCCAGCTGCAAAAGACCAGAGTAGCATAGTCTGATTCTGTAGCTGACCCAGCTTGGAGCAAGACGTTGGCCTACAGACCTTCCAACCCCCATTATCCTAAATTCCTTAATTTGCGCTTCTTGTGCTAATAAATGAAGATTCCAGTTGGATTAATGCTGAGAAAAAAGAAAAATCATAGAATCATAGAATGGCTTGGGTTGTAAGGGACCTTAAAAATCATCCAATTCCAACCCCTCTGCCATGGGCAGGGAGCCTTCCACTAGACCAAGTCCCTGGTTATTGAAAGCTGAGTTTGAGCAGCAAGTGCCCTCGTTTGTTGGCATTTTCTACCTTACTGAGGTGCCCTTGCTCAACGACTGCTTCCTGCTTAGGAAGCTATGCAGATTTTGTTGAGAGCACTATGGGAACCAGCTTTAACTAAAGCATCTTTTTAAAAATTGTTTTTAATTTTGGGACACAAAACTGGTTCATCTAAGTCACGGAAGGAACCAGAGAAAAGTTTTCTTTTATTAGTAGGGATTTCCAGCAGGAGGAACAAGGCAGCCTGGGTACCAGGAAAGCAGAGCCTGCACAGCCAGGAGTTGAGAGGCCAATATTGGCAACTGAAATGTGCTGTGTTAGTCTTCTGCATCAGGACTACCATGTGCCACACTGTGCTCCTGGAGCCAGCTTTCAACCTGTATGTACTGTTCTGTTTCCCCTTCTGGTCATTATGGTGCTTCAGTTATGTGGTTAGGAAAGAAAGAATATCCCAGAGAAAGAAAACAATCTGGAATACTTAAGCAGAGACAGGCAGTGAAGCAGGAGGCATGAACTGGAAATTAAAATAGAAATCTACATTTGTTGACAACTTGGTCTGGCATATTAATGGGGAGTTTTGCCTCTTTCTGCGCATAAAACCTGAGGAGTTGCATTCAGTGTGTATAGAGGCAATTAAAAAATTTGGTGATTCTGAGGGAGAGCGGCAGCCAGGTACTTGGAAGGCGATTCAGGTGCTTGGATATGGGCATTTTGTAAAATGCAGGCTGTCTGGGATGTTTGTGTAGGGTTGGTATGTGATACAAGACCTCTGAGAGGTCTTCTGGATACAAGACACCCTGGAGTTTCTGAAACACCCAAGACCTTGCAGGGGCTTCTTTACCCCTTAATGTTAACACTAAGATTAGAGTGTGGGAAGCATAAACTCCATTGTGAAAACAGCAAATATTTAGGCTTAATGGAGCATTATAGAGACTATAAAACAGAGCATTACAGCTGTCAAATGAAAGGCAGAATTATAGCAAAAGAAGATACGGAAAAGAGTTTCCTGGGAATTAGTCCTTTAAAACAATCCCAGTTTTCAGAGATCAAAAGGACAAGCTGCTGATTTCTCTCAGAAGAAATGCTTAAAATATGAGTTTCTGATTTTCAAGAGTTAAAAAAAGACAATAACGGAGGCTTAGGTCCATATTTGAAATGAATAAGAGTCTCATGTAGTGCTCAACGTATTTGACCTTGACTTAGGAAAATTTTTAAGGAAAATTTCTGCTTGTCTTTTGGGAGAGTAGTAATGCTGTGTAAAGCTCTGTGGTACCTCAACAACAGCTATAGCAGATGAACTACAGGCAAAGTTTTTTTTATTCTTTCGAGTTTCTTCTGACAAAGTTATTACCTAGGAGAAAAAACCCAAACCTACATCCATTTTTGCTTACTTTCTGACCTTTTAAAAATCTGCATGTTCATAGCACCTTTCTCATTCCTGGGAATTCTGTATTCCTTAAAGTTGACATAAAGGCCATCCACATTTCAGGTTTATAATGTCAGTCTCACAACTCCTTCTCCCTCTCCTTGTGAATACTTGCTGCTCTTCTCAAGTCTTTAATTCTCCAGGATTTTGATCTTCTTGGACCCGCCCAACTCCTGCTCCCTTAGACTTAGTGTGACTCTGCTCCACAGCCTGGTGTCAGGAGTCACCAGAAGCCTCGTGTGGCCCTGAACCAAGATGATAACTTTCTGACTCTAACAGCAAAGCACATAAATCTTACACAACACAAGTAACAGCTGGATCCACACTTTTTCTGTGTGTATTGTGTTGTGTTTGCTAAAATTTTTTGACAACTGAGAAGAAAAATACTCATCCAGGGGAAAACTGACCACAAACTCACTCTGCAAGCCTAGCAGGGTATTTTGGTTTTGGTTTTTTGGCATTTCCCATATGAGAGCAGGTAAGTTTAACCATGAGTGCTCATTGTCCAGAGCTCAGCCAACAACCAGCACTTAGGTTAGTGTCAAGAGAGTGAGAAATCTAGGAGCTGCAGTAGGAGTGGGACTGCAAAAGCACTGCAGGAGTGAAGAGCAGTCATCCACATGGATTTATCCTTGAGAACATTTTCATGGGGACCGTGCATGGAGCAAGATTCAGCCCACACCCAGAGCTCAGGTTAGGGCTAGGGGAATCACAGGCTATGTGTCACTCTTTCAGAGACAGGGTGAGCCCTGTCAGGCTTGTGCATGTGTTTATCACACTTCTGACACTGAGTCTTACCAGTCCTCTGTGTTTTCCCATGTATGTGATATTGGGTCAGCCTACTTTTGCATACTGCTATCTTGAGCTTTGTTGTTCACATTTGCTTTCAGAAAGCTCTGAGCATAACACTGAGCTTAAGATCTATCTGCTGCTATGTCTGACTTGTGATCTTTTGGGTTTTGTTCACTTGATTTTCATATTTGGTTCAAAATGATGTTTTGTATTTCCTGTCATTAGCTGGAAGGCCTCCTGCAAACAGCAGCAATGATCAGATTGTGGTTTGCTTATATCTTTAGGATTTGCAGAGTTTATGCTTGACATTGGATCTGTTGCTGAGAAGATGACCATCAATTAACATAACTTATTCTTGTTCCTAGCTGGTTCACTGCCTATCTTGATAATATCTCCCCCCATTGAACTGTCTTGCAAGCCAAACTGCAGATTTGTACAGGGAGAGAAGCAGCCAAAGCAGTACTTGGAGAGAAAGCAACATGCCTTGGCCTCAGGAACCTCACAGGGCTCCCTGTTGGGTGTCAATGACTGCTGGGAAACCCTGTCTTGTCCTGGGGCTGAAATCTTGCATTTTCCTTAACACTCCTGCACTCATGGTGTCAGACTACTGAGATGAATGATCACAACTTGCACAAATTAACTGAAGCACAAAGAAAAATAAGAGACTATAAACGTCCTGAGTTTTATAATATGACATGTAGATTAAAAATTGGAACAAAGTCAAAGGTGGTTGTATCTGCTCCCCTGAGCTCTGCAGGCACCACAGGAATTTTCTGTTGTAGACAAGGGATTGCTGTACTCCATAACCACTAAAAAATTCAGTGCTTAACACACTAGCATCGTAAGACCAATTTAATATCCACTGCAGGAGTGTGATACCCTGTGAAATGGCAGGTCTGATGGTATCAAACAGAACAATGCACCTTTCACATGGCAGACAATACCCTGAGCCCAGTTAATAGCTAAGGTATTCAGTGATAAAGAAATAAAATGCTAGTGATTGTATCATGAGTAGTTTTTGCAGCTAGATTATATTTCTTTCTTAAAGCAAGAATTTCCTGCTTTAGAAAACAGCCTTTCCTGAAACTCAGATAGCTCAAACCTAATGCAAGAACCAGGCCAAAACCAGCTAAGCTGGAAAAGAAAAAGGTGAATTTTCACCTGGCTGATGAAAGCTTTTGGGACGTGGGCTGGAGGAGCTGAGCCGTTCCTAGCATAGGTTCTCAGAATTGGTCTTGGGGTTCAGCTAGTTTAGTTACAGTCTTGATCTCAAAATGAAAGAGAGAAGAGCACTGATGAACCATGCCAGTAAATTGCTTGATATCTTCATTACAGAGAACAATGGGAATATCCTGTGGAGAGAAGTGGATGACATTAGCAGAGCCTCAGAGGTGGAATGATAAGAGGAAAAGGCTATAAGTCCTGAAGCATATCAGTTCCCCAAGAAGATTAGTAAGTGATGCTCCTTTATTCGCCTTGCTGTAGTGGAGGCACAGAAGAGCTGTTCAGCAGTGCACAAACCTCCACTCACAGCTCCCTCACTGATGTGCACATGGATGTCCTCTAAAGCTTTGCTCTTTGATGCATTACTCCCACCAGATCTCTTCAGCTCAGTTTAGCCACACCTTTCTCTTAGCAATTGAAATATTGCTCTTTTCCCTGGGTAACAGCATTAGGTTCTCATGACTAGGAAAAATGTGAAGGTCTAATGGCCAAATAGTATTTGTCAGTATTGGTCCCTCTGAGCATTAAATACTTAATGGAGAGATCTGCCTTTCATATGAACTGGCTCTGTGCCCTGAAAGCACTTTACTTCTAGCACCTTGAGGACATTTTGGCAGCCATTTAGGAAAAAAGAAGAGATTTTCCATCTCGGGTGCCTCCAGTCACTATAATATATACACTGTTGTCACGTATTTGCAATAATGCAGCATTTTCTGCACATTTTCACCACTGGCTGTCACAGGTGTGGCCTTTGAGGAAAGCCCAAGTGTCACCAGTAGAAAAGAGCTCCCAAAGAAGCTCACAGTATGTGTGGCTGACTGGCTGTTGTCCCCAGGTCTAATACTGATTACTTTGACAGGTACTGCATTCCTCTTTTCTTATCATACAAGTAACTGATTGTTTTACTCTGCTGTAATTAGAAAAACATAAAAGATGTTTTAACCTGTCCCATTATGTCTGAAAAACACATTTGCAACTACTCAGTCATCCCTGCCAGCAGCTGGAAATGTCTCAGTCACTACTGCTGCTTCCATTGCTGAGCCACATCGTGGCTCTGTGCAAACAGAGCTTCTTAGCACAGAGGGCATCACAGGCAGAATCCTTCCTCCCTGTAAATTAGTAATAATGCCTTGTGTTTTCTTAATGCCTTTCACCACAGGGATACATGGATGGCTTTGCTGGGTAATGGTGCAGTTTCTGAACAGCACTTCAGGCTCTGAAAACAGGATAGGCTAGAAAGTATCTAACTATAACTATATAATGCTTAAGTCAAGTTACAGCTTTAATTTTGAGCAGGTGGAGTTCAGAAGAGATGATATTTACATTCAGGTTAGCACTTCTAACACATGGGTTTCTGAAGATGGTCCTAGTTTAATTCAGAACTTCTGACAATAGCCACACTACAGATTTCAACCTCCTGAATAGGTTTTCTCATGGATCATCTCAGAGAATGATCCCCAGCATCACTGATTTGTGTCATGGAAGGCAATACAAATATGACATGATACTCATTGTCTAAATGGCAGGTTGTCTTTATTAAAGAATTGGAGGGTTTTGTTTGTTTGTTTATTTTAAATTTCATATTCTTCTAAAAAGTAAAATCAGAGTGTAGCAGAGTTCCCTTCTCAAGGAGAAGCCTAGTCTGTAATGTGCTTCACTTCTTAAATGATAAATTTCAGAAAGCCATTTTGCCTTGTCCTTCCTAGGTCAAACACTAGGTCCTCCTATATTGTTGTTTCTTGAGCAGCTGGGACAGTCATTTCATATTATTTTCGTGTGTCTGCTCCTCACTTACCAGTACATGAAGTATTTGCAATTTGAAAGAGGTCAGTTTTCAGACAGCATAGTTAGAAATCACCATACTCTACATATTGTAGAGAAAAGCTCAAAAACAGATGTAACTGTTAGAAATGGTGTGTAATATATACTCTAATATATTCACTATAGTGAATTTCAAACTGTATTGCAATTATCTTGATAGTAACAGCAGATCAAAATCAGATATAATCCAAATGGAGCCTGTTTTTCTACTGAAAACCCAGGGGAACTCTAATGACAACAATTCTTAAGTGAGAATACACCGTATTTCTATGGAAAGGACTAAGCATTCAAATACATGCAGATAGGGATTTGGTGATTAAACTCTGTAAATATGGATATGACTTTCGACACTGAGAGATCTGGAAGGTTCAGGACACTTCTCCAGCTGAGAAGCAGTCGATTTACAACAGTCAGTGTTTGGATGACAATATTTTTTTTGCCTTTGCATGTTTTGCCAGTGCTGAAATTAAATTGTGTGTTAATTTATTGTTATCCCTTTGTTAGCAACAGGAGATGACAGAGCTCTGCTGGAACCTGGTGCAGACAGTTTGTTTTTCACTCTGCATAAACAGGTTTTGAGCACTGGTGTTCACAAAGAAGATATGTCCTATCTGCTCTTTCCAGAATGTCAGACCCATCAAAAAAATACAGGGTAACAATTTAGTTAGAGAGACAGATTCCCTTAGCATATGCCACAGCTCCTTCAAAGGACTACTGTACCCAAAGCTAACAAAAAGATAAAGTTTAATGTCTTTGTCATTGACACAGACAGTGGGATCAAGTGCACCCTCAGCAAATTTGCCAATGACCCAAGCAGTGTGATGCAGTTGGCTGACACACTGGAGGCAAGGGATGCCATCCAGAGGGAAAGAATTCCGCCCAGAGAGGAGGGATGCTTGAGAGCTGAGCCTATGCAAACCTCAGGAGGTTCAAGAAACCAAGTTCAAGGTGCTGCCCCTCGGCTGGGGAACCCAAACCCCTGACATCAACACAAGTTGAGGGATGGAGAGCAGCCCTGCCAAGAAGGACTTGGGGTTCTGGTGGATGAGAGGGTGGACATGACCCAGCAGTGTGCACTCCCAGCCCAGAAAGCAAATTGTGTTCTGGGCTGCATCCAAAGAAGCGCGGCCAGCAGGGTGAGGGAGGAGATTCTGCCCCTCTGCTCTGCTACAGTGAATGGATCTTGTTTTCTGGTACCTTAAACTCACCTATTACTACAGCTATGTAGGAGATATTTTTAAAGTGTTGGAGGAAGGGAATTTTCTTTTCCTATTAAAATGACTATCAAAACAGAAAATTTCTGGAGAAACTAATTTTCAAAGAAACATTTTTCACGAAAGATTTGGGTCATTTAACAGAAAATATTTTAAAGTTGTCATTTCTTATCTTGAACAAATGAGAAGATGTACTGACTGCTCACAGTTTAGCAGGCAATCCAGATCCACTCTTGCTCTCTCTGGCCAACGAAAGAGTTTAATATCTTTACATAGTGGAGTAGTTCCAAAAAAACCCCAGAGACTGCAAGAGCCCAATTCACTACAGTTTATACCTCAGGCACTTGCTTAAGAAGGAAGGTGCCTGTTTCAAAATCCTTTATCAGTGCTCCCCATTCCCAGGCAGATTAATCCTCTATGTGTGCATTTGCTCCATGGTTTGTTTTCTTGCTTTTGTTAAAAATGTCAAGACTCTTCACCAATTTTTCTCTGGAACAGGAATGTTGTCTTCTGACCAGCTTTATTAATTTTAAAAAATATTCTGATTTAAGTTAATCGTGTCACCTTTGAACTTGTGTTCCATCACTTTTGCCACCACTGTAGAAGAGCAAGCACTGTGCAGAATTGTGTGTGACAGTTTTCTGCAGCAGGCAGCAAAGACTCATGGCAGGATGTCAGGGCAGGAAGAAGCGAAGGGGAAATGAGCAGATGTGAGTTCTGGAAGGGAACGTAATGCTGCTGAGGGAAACAGAGGAGAAGCACTGCTGTTGGGAAGAAAGGAAGGATGAAGAAGGAAAAATGTTAATGTTGAAATGGAAGGAAGGAAAGAAGGGACAAAGAGGAGTTTAATTTCCCAAGAGATGAAAGGCTTCCAAACCAAACAATCAATAAGGATTCTTGCCTAAGTCAGGTATATACCAGGCTTATGAGAGCTTTATCTGGGATTTTGATTAAAAATGTTAGAAAACTTAGGTATTGTAGTGGGTTGAAACTGAGTTGATGGACAAGCTTTTAGGCCAATGACGCCTTTCACTACGACAGGTAGTTTACACAGTCTGGATCCATATTTTACCCAGCTTCAAACAAGTCCAAAATCTGAAGTAGTTTGATTCTTGTATTTAAAGTCAAACTCCTCTTTGATTTTTTAAAGTTATTTGACCAGAGTAGATTTATTCTAAGGCAAACTTTATCAATATGTTCCATTGAACCATTTTTTAAACCAGAGACAAGTGTGCAGTGGAAACTACTTAACCCATCTGTAGAAATACATGATGCAAAGAGGAGAAGAATGGAACCCCAGATATCCCATACTGTACAGTTATGAGCTGTAGTATGATTTAAATGCCAATTTGTAGACTACATATATTGTAGAAGAAAATGAATTGCTGTCTTCTTACATTTCTAAGGAAGACTGTTCCCAAAGCGTTGCCAGAAACACCTACACAAAACTGACTCCACTTTGTTACTTCTACTTCCTTCTACTTCTGGGAAATGTCCCTTTTGCTGACCCAGCTGACTGGAATTTATGAGCTATAAGGTGAGTGTTTTAAATTAAAAAAAAGAAAAGTTTCTCAGAGGAAAGATACAATCAGAAGGTGAGGTTGTCTTATGTGACCTGCCTCCACATGCTGTTTTTAAAAAAATGTGTATGTTATAAATTAAAACTTCTGTGACCAGTATCCAGCCATTCATGAACTGCATTCATGTCTGATTCATTATGACTACTTTAGTCAGATTGCACTAGTATAATTTTGAAAATTAACTTGCAACTCACAGAGGAGGAAAAAAAATACAGGTATGGAGAAAGCTCTTAAGTTTTAAACTGGTTCCCTTGTTCTGGTAAATAGCTATTCCAAATTCTTTGTCTTATTTGAATTTTCTGTTTACTGTAAATCTCTAACAGATTGCAGGCTTGGAAGCAGATAACTGCTTTTGCTTATTTAGCCACCCATGAGGGATAGTTCCAGACCCTCATGACTTGGAAATTTTGGCATTAACTGAGAAGAAAAAAAGATCCTTGCCCAGGCAAAAGAAATTAAAAAATGCACTGGTGTTTTGATCCTAATAGATGGACGCATCAGAAATGTCTGATGAAAATATTTGCTGATTGTTCTGTACAATGTAAAAAATCTGGGAGGAAAGTTATGGATGTTTGATGTAGGACTGTCCCCTAGCAATGGGTGGGACAGGGCTGCATGGATATGCAAAGGAGCATGTATTTTACTTCTCTGACAAGATGATAATAATTCTAAATATGTGTTTGTGTATATATATATATATATGTATGTATGTCTATGTGTGTACAGAGAGGAGAGAGAATTTCCACAAAGCAGACATTTCCTGGTCACCCTCAGAGCCTCACACCTTTTGTCTGCTCTTTTGCTGTTTACTCAGGGAGAAGGTGGCTTGTGTGCACTCCCAGCACTAGAAGGCCCAGGCACAAGAAACCTTTCTAGGTGATGCCAAGGTGAACAGCCATCTGTGAGCTGGTCTTGAACAGGTAAAACAGGATTCTGCACAAGGAGGGTGTGGGAGGGCTCCCCAGAGTACCAACAGTGTCAGGTGGGTTTGTTTTAGATGACTCAATCTGAAGAAATAAAGGAATAAAAATTCATTCTTGAGCTCAAGTGTCAGACAGAGATGAGACCATTATAATAAATAACCTGATGATACTAGGCTGGTTGTAAGATTCATTGGCTGAAGTTCAGTGCTGAACTGAAGCTGTACAAAGTTACAAAGGCAAAAATTTGATTTGAAGTGTATTATGTGCCCCAGAACCAGGTTTATCTTTGTGATAGGTAAAGGAACAGGTATGGCATACATTTTTTTATAATCTCCTAATTTCACAGCTAGGAAAATCAGCCTTTCACAGACCTTTCCCTCTGGAGAATAAGGCCAGTAAAAGAGGACGTGTCAATGATATGTTTGTTAAGCAGGCTACCAGTGAGCAAGTCGCTCATTTCTGCTGGTATATCCATAAAACCTCATCTTCTATAATCTGTCATTACTCTGCTGATGCCAATTTGGAGGGCACTGCAAGCATTCAGTCCAGATGAGGATCTAGTCTGTGTGGCTACTTGTATGACTTTTTTATGTCCCTTCATCTGGTTGTTTTCTTGGTGAGCTGTCTAGCAGGTAGAACCAGGAGCACAGCTCTGCAGACACTGCCTATGTTACACTGATTGCCAGAGGCTTTGGGCATAATCAGTGGGCAAAAGTCTTGCAAGTTTATAATCTAAGCAGAATCCAAATATAATACAGAGCAGAATATGCCTTATTACAGGGAAAGACTGCTGCAGAAGGAGGTGAGAGGTGCATGCAGAGCTGAGCCAAAATCTAGCAACAGGTACTGCAATATTTCTGCCATCCTACTTACTTGTTTAAAGATCAGGTCCCAGGTTTGAATTACGAAGGCTTAACAGTTGCTTTTTGTAAAAATGCTCAAGGTACCTGATGAAACACTGCCAGTTTACTGGCCTGCCCACTACCTGTAGGGAGTTTACCCTTCACATCAGGAGAGTGGCATGTTGCTGTACTCTATGTGTGTGGGTAGAAAGACCTGCTGTCCTTCTTTTGTAACCCATGACACTTCAGAGCAGCAGCCCTCCAGTGAGGGAGACAGCTGATAGGAAATCTTACAGCCATGGAAAAGGGACAGACCACCTCTGCACTGGGGCATGGTCCCAAAGGGCTTATTCCTTTCTGCCAAGGCAGGAACACTGCAGGAGAAAAAGCACCTATGACCAGTTCTGCCCCTGGGCATGCATGCATAAATCCTGTTAATATTAAAAAGACCTGGCCCTCTATCATGGATCACTCTCTTTGTGGGATTTAACTATAATCTCAGATAACATGAGCAAGGAAAATTGATTTCTGCATTTTGACAGCTCCATTTCTGCAAATTAACCATAGTCTGAAGTGTGTCTTTGCAATACTATCACCATTCTGGTATACCTTATTGTGCAAAGCTATTGAATCTGCAAACCTGGATGATCAAAATTGTTTGTAGGGATCACACAAACCAGCCCAACCTTGCTGAATCAAGTTGAGGAGTTAACATGTAGGAGACTTAAATGTAGCACAGCAGCAAAAGTAAGTCAAATCCACCCTTTCAGGGAACATCAAAAGTCCTGAGGTACTGCAGTGAAGTTTGATACAGCAGCTTTGCCACAATGTCTGAACGGTTTGGACTTGCCTGTCATCAGACTGAAGACAGGTACTTTCAGCAGGCACCTTTGCTCCTTGTGCTTCTCTGGTCTGTATCCCACTTGTGCCTGTTCTCCAACATTTAACACTCCTAAGCGGGGTGTTGGACCATGGCAGAGTCCCTCCGTCCCAGTGCATTAGCTTTACTTCTAAGTAAATGAGGTGTCACCTCTGTGGTGATTACAAGCAGTTACAACTTGATCTGTGTGAAGCCAACCTGCAGAGCCCAAATTTGAAGTACTGCTCTCATCCTCTGTGCTTTCCAACTGTGGCTGAGCCTACCTGGCTCAGGGCTGGCACAGCGCTGGGATGCCCTCTCCTCCCCCTAGCCCTGCTCAGGGGCACCCAGGAAAGGGGAGAAGCTGGTTCAGCCATGTGCCTGCCACCCGTTTGTGAGTCAGCAGCCAAAGACTGCTCTAGGGTGTGATTCTTTAGTAACTACATGTTAGTAAAGCCCAGAAAGGGCTGGCAAAGGACAGATTTGTCTCCCCCTTGAAGTACCCTGTTCCTTTACAGCTGAGTATCAGCCAGGCAGAGGCATAGCTTTCCATCTCGATGTATGATGTATGCCAAACTCAAGAAGGCAGGAAGATAAGCCTTTTGATAAGGTAGGGGGAAGCTCATCTGTATGGAGTGCTGAGAGGGAGTTTTAAAAAACCATGAGTAAAAAGACAGCAAGGCTTATGAATAGTTTTAAAGAAAAGCAGACCTTTTAGCTAAATGGCGTTTTCCCCCGTGTTGGGCTTTTTCTTGACTTCATACTGATTAGCATTGCTAATGGGTTCAGGTGTACTTTTGCAGCTGATTTGGTTACTGAGAGGGAATTTGTTTTGAAAGCAAAGATCTATTCTTTGATAAGTTTCCCTAGACTTGTAATATGAATTATTTGGCTACTGTGACTTTAAAAACAGTGGAATTTGACCGCTTAAGAGATTTTTACCCCCTTCTTTTAATGAAAAACAGATTATCAAACACTGTCTATTCTCAAACAATAAATTTTAGGGTCTTCATAATTTCCTAAAATTCTCTCAAATTACTTTTGTTTTCTGACTGAGAAAATACTTGAACTATTACATAGCTACAAGAATTTTTAAAGCTGTTTTCCTGTGCAAGGATGAGATGCTTATTTCAGGAAGCTCTAACTCAGTAGGAAAGGCGGTTCTTTTGTTAGATTGTCGGTACAAAATGTTCAGGTAACACTGAGTAACTCAATTAATCTTGTTCTTGCACGTCCTAAAAGGCCCAGAGGAAAACCTGACAAAGATTTTCTGGAGGTGTCTCTGGTCTGCTATTCCAAGGTCTTTATTAACTTGGCTGTATTTATCCCTTCTGTTTGTGTTTTCACTATTCACACTGAAAAAAAGACAAATACATCTGGAAGTCTATAAATGAACCTGGAGTGCTAAGATGCTTCTCTTAATTTTTTTCTTAATGATTGCACATTATCAGAGACCAGATAAAAGTCATGTGACTGATATTACTCCATATGCTGGTACTTCAATCTTAGAGACACATATGTGAAAATAGAGATTTCTTTTATCTAGATAACTGTCTTCTAGTTTCTAAGAAAATATGTACAGCTGTTTAATATAAAAGTCTACCCCTATCTTACGGGTATCTGTAAGAGAGAGAGAGAGAGACTGCACTGTAAGATTACATACAGAACATTAAAACAAGAATTCTAATGGCTAACTATTTGAACACTTTTGGCTTTATGGCTATTTGCTGTTATTACACTAAGAAGGCTGCTTAGGATACTGAGTAATGCAAAATGAGTAGCTGAAAGTATAGCATATATTTCAACCTCTGCTTTTTTTGTTATATGATTCTAATTACAATACCACTACTAAGCTCTTTCATCAGCACCTTAAAAATCAAGCTCCTACTGAATTTTTTTTTATTTGCATACAGATTTTAAAAAGAACCTAATAATAAAGCTTAAACCTTTCTTCTTTGTAGTATTAAGTAAAAGTTCCAAAGGTTTGGCCTTTGCCATTCAAACAGTGCAGATGAGACAGGTCAGCAGTGTAAGGTACATGCACTTGCACTTCCACATCTTGCCCAACAAAGTTTGCAATCAAAATAATAAACAGAGATAAAATTATCAGCATGTACAGAAAATAATTAACTCTGTTTTCTCCCTACTATTTTGTAGGTAATTTCTCAGCAAAAAACAAAGTTAGCTGCTTGTACTTTCTGATTATTTTTATGAGATGAAAGAAACGGTGCCCATGGTGTGATTACAGACATGAAGCGTCATCTGGATAGAAGAAATCCCAGTACATGGGACAGTATCTGTGGCAGATGAAATACCCTGTGGCTTTGATACACTGGATACTTTGAAATAAAGCATTTTTCTGTAAATGTTATAGCTCTTCAAAGCCCAACAAGTTACAAAATCACACTAGCAAAAGTTATTTTTCTCTCCCATTTTCCTGGAACAATAATAATATCAGCTCTCTTGTCACTGAAGCAGAAACATATTAAGAATTCAATAAGTGGTTTCCAAGAAGCAACAAACCACACTGAATTTACATATTAAGAATTTTTCATATGAAAGAGAAGTGAAAAAACATACCTTGACTGAAAATTCACCACTGAGCAGATACAAAAGAGTGAAGTGCAACAGCTCCTTCTCTAGTATGAATGAGTCTAACTTATGGTTTTACTGCCCCTCCCTTAACACAGCAGACTCATCCCTCTGTTGATGACATCATATTCTTGGATTTTCTCCCATATTGTATTTTAAAAACAATGTTTATCTACTGTATCCAGTATGAGACCACTGATATTTTAATATGGGTGGCAAACAACACAAACACAGCTAAGATACTGATGTTCCCCAGTATGTGTATAAAACAGTCATGTGTTTGTACAACAGCTTCCAGAATTGTGCATGAGCTTGCACGCACAAACACACAGCTCTTATCCTGATTTGGGGTAATGACCAAAGCATTTTTTATTTTACTGGTGCTAGAGCTAAACAAGTCAGCTTTCTGGAGGACTTGGATCTTTAAAACAGAAAAGATCAAATATCTCGTTTACAGTCTAAGATATCTTTTTTTTCCACGGGAAAAAATGTAGTGTTTGTATTGTGGAAGACACTGCTCTTTGCCTCTGACTACTTGGTCTGCTGAGAACAAGTACAGAATCCAAATACTACTTAAAGATTTAAATTGGACCGAAATTTCTTCAAGGTTATGGATGAAATCTCTATATGAATCAGAATTATAGCCAAACACCAGAACATACCCTTTTACTTACTACATTGACTTTCATTCTGGATGTCTGATAATCAACAGTGAACTAATTTTAGACTTTTTATTAGAGGCATAGCTGGTTTTCCTCTAATATTTATGCAATTAAACTGAAATCTGAAATGGCAACCATGGCTGCAGAATTACACACAAAATTACATCTTCATTCAAAGGAGAAAAGAGAAAAAACCAGTCCACTCCCTTAGTTTGACACAAAATTCTAATTCCAAAAGTGAACAATTCAGGAAAAACGCTGGTCTGTATAGTGAGCAGTGGTATCTACCAGTGAACATATTTGGCTCCCCCTCTCCATTGGTTTGTCTTTTACAGTTCTAGTGCACTACGCTTCCTTCCTGTGTATTTTGACAGCAATCACTGCTTTGCTTTTCAGTAATTTTCTTTCTCTTTCTCTGAATCTGTCATAATGGTTGCTTGGTACATTTTCTGTCTTTATTTGAACTAGTTGAGGCATGCTCTGCTATCAGCAATACCTCTCCCTGGTCTGTCCCTGATTTCCCCGCACCAGTTCCAGTTTGGTTGTGTAATCTTGAGATTCACGATCTCAAAGATTTTCGTTCCGTATTTTTTTTTCAGTTCTTTTTTTAACTCCTTATGCACTTGAATAAAAATTTTAGGACTACCTCTAGATTTTTGGGTTTTGGCTGGTCATGGATTTAATATTAAATATTAACATAATTTTGCAAATACAGTGCGCCTCAAAACTCTGCTTTGATTTTAAGGCACATTTTATGTGTTCACAGTAGGGACTCTGCTGGCTCATTTGTAACGATGTAATAAAACCCAGCTATAACCAGATCTACTCAGCTGCACCTGAGGAACGTGGGTAACTTCCAGAATAGCAGGTGAGGAGTACTCTACAGCCGTTTCAGGAGGCTGAGGCGGGTGCTGCCAGCAGCCAGTCCACTATGGGGGCTTGCTGAATGGAGAAATAAATGTATGCAGTCATCTCAAAAGCTTTAGAAAGGCAAAGCTCTGCAAGGCAGGACCTATTATTCTATACATACAGCCAGTGTTGCCCCATCCCAGCAGATGCAGAATCTGGCACTTTCCCTCATTGAACTTCATACAATTGGTGATTCTCCCTCTCTCTAATTTGTCAAGGTCTCTCTGCAGGGCCTCTGCCCTTGGAGGAGTCGATGGCTCATCCTAATTTAGTGTTGTTGGCAAACTTACTTAGTATTCCTTCTAGTCCTGTATTCAAGTCATTAATGAAGACGTTGAAGAGCACAGGACTGAGGATGGAGCCCTGTGGAACCCCACTAGTGATAGGTCACCAGTCTGATGTCACCCTATTCAATGTAACCCTTTGTGCCTGACCTGTGGGCCAGGTTCTCACCCAGTGCACACCTCAATTATCCAGCTGTGGGATGGACATTTTGTCCAGAAGGATACTGTGACAGTAGCAAAACTTTGCTGAAGTCCGAAAAGATTACACCTACTGGCTTTTCTAGACCAAGTAGGCGGGTTAACCTGTTGTAGAAGGAAATCAGGTTTGATAAGCAGGACTTTCCTCTCATGGAGCTGTGCTGGCTGTGACCAAGGACTGTATTGTCTTTCAGGGGCTTTTCAATACCTCCCAGAATAATGTTCTCCATAACTTTACCAGGCACTGAAGCGAGACTGACAGGCCTGTAGTTTCTGGAGCCCTCCTTCTTGCCCGCCTTGAAAATTGTGACAAAGTTCACCAACTTCCAGTTAGGTCCAGATTCCAAGATTGCTTGAAAATCATTGAGAGGGACTTTGCAATTGCATGAGCCAGCTCTTTGAGGGTTCTAGGATGAATCCCATCAGGCCCCATAGATTTATAGGGAGCCAGCTGGAGCAACAGCTCCCACAAAAATTCAAGGTTGGCTGGGGTTTGATCATTCTAACAGTCATGGCCCTCCAGCTCAGGACACTGAGACCCCCTTAGTCCACCACTGGTGCTGAAGACAGAGGTAAATGATGCATTAAACACCTCTGCCTTGTCCCTGTCCCTGTTTTTGAGGTGGCCATCCTCATCCTGGAATGGGCTGATGTTGTTTTTCAACTGTCTATTGCCATTAATATATTTGGAAAAACTTTTTATTGCCCCCTACATTTCTGGCAGCTTCAACTCCAGTTGAGCTTTGGCCACATGAATTTTCTCCCTACAGTGGTGAGCAGCATCTCTGTATTCCTCCTATGTCATGACCTTGCTTTCACTGGGCATACACTCTGGGTTACATGGGAGCATTGCTGCTCAGTTAGCATTTGTCTAGGAAACAGAGAGAGAATGTACGTGAACATTTGACCCTGTTAACTCAAGACATCAAACAGTGAGTAAAGAGTAAATATAAGGGGAGAATTTGTTGCCTAGGTAGTTGTTCAGGACTGTTGCAAGCATTTTCTAGGAGAGAAAAATCTTGCCACGTAATTTTACTTATTGATTTCTGACCTTTTCCAAGTATGTTTTGCTCTTTTTGGCCTACCACGTTTGCATTCCAGGTTTGGAAGAAGGAAGAAGTCCTTGGCTTTTTGACAGGGACTTAGAACTTTAATTGTTGGTGTTTGAGCAGTAGTCCCCATGTGAACAGGTGACTTGCACTATTTGCCATGCAAGTGATAGAAGCTACACTCAGAAAAGTGCAGCTCTTCAAATCTCTCTGTGTGTATGTACACGCTGATCAGTTTTTTTCAGCTAAGTCTGTATTACTTCCCCTACAAACTCAGTGTTTCCAAGACTCACCGATTAAAATTAGCAACTGAAGATATTTGGGTAACTTTCTCTGAAGAGGATGCTGATTAATTTCCTTTTCCTTGCCCTGAAATGATCCGATTCTCCTAAATAAATTGTATCAGCACAGTTTTATAGCAGCTGTAAGGTTTTTGTATCATAACTGAGCCTTAGCTTCTCAGGATGTCTTCTGGTTTAAACAACCATCCATTTTGGTCAGTTATATTTTCCTAGAATGAGAACAGCTTTTGTATCTCCTATATGTTTCTGGCCCTTCAATGTGTTGCATTTATTTTAAAACCTCTTTTCAGTAATTTGTAAACACACAGGTTTTTTTTTTCCTTCCTACCATTTAAGAATTATGGTACTTACTGTAAAGGGGATTGAATTAATCAGGATCTAGAATGTGTATGAGCTACTGAAGGACTGTACAATCAGTTCAGTTCTAAAAGACCTCTAAGGAGATTAAGTTTGATTGCAGATGCACAGAATATCAACAGAGAAACAAAGACAATGCTGATGGAAGTACTTGCAGCTTACTGACCAGGAGAAAACCACTTCTGTTAGAAAACTGGATCTTCTGTACATTGTATTGTAGAGGTACACAGACAGAATTAGACTTCTTCAGTTCTGTGCAAGGGGAAGCATTCATCTTTGGAAGTAGCCAAGTGGATCTCACATTATCCCTTTGCAAGCATGTACAGAAAACCACTAGGAGCAATGAATGCTGGGGTGCTCTTTTAGCAGTAAAAGTCAGATGAGTAGCCAGAAGTTGAATCTGCGCTGAAGGAGATGAAGGAAATGGCACCAGAATGAACAGAGAATGCTTTTCTGTACCTTTTATAGGTCTGCTTCAGCTGCAGCAGGAAATGCTGTTGGGATTAGAATGATTTTTATCTGTACATCTAGAACTATTGGAAGGAATATCATTGTAACTACAACATTTGGCCCAGCTTCTTCTTTAGCATTAATCACAGTTTGGCTGCACCTCCAAGGAAGGGGTGATTACCTTCACAAGGAGCTGTCAGTGCAATGTTATGTGCACTTATACTCATGGCAATGCCAGGCATATCTTCGCTACTGAGTGGTAACTCTATAGCTCTACATCAAAGGTACAAACAAACTGCATCGGAATTGCCTCTCTTTCTTGCTTCCTGAACTACTTTATCTCACCAAGCTTCTCCAAAGGGTGCCACTGCATGCTAATGTATGGGATTAGCTCTGACATACAGTGCCACAGGGTGTTACAGTTTAGGTTATTCCTTTTCTGCTGTTTTGCATCAAATGTTTTTCCTTTTTTTGTCCTTTGTAGACATTGGGTGGGATTAATTGCAACCACTTGTCACCAGGAAAAAGATTCAACATCCCCGAAACACGAACAACAAAAAAACCCTAACTGATGTCCTGTATTGTGCACCTATCCTCACAGCTACTGAAATCCTGTAAACAATGTTATGCATGTACTTCAAATTAAGTTCCCCCATTCAGGAAGGAAATTTGCTGGTTCTCCTCATTAAAATCAGACTCTTTTCACTCTTATTCTAAGTGCTAAGACAGCTGAGTTCCTCTGTGTCCTGAGAGAACTTTGCAAAGGAAGCCTGCTGCTGTCTGTATCCAACCCTGCAAGCACAGAAGTTATGTTGCACGAGCTAAGCAAACATCCTATTTCTGAAATATCCTTTGGATTGAACAGGCCCAAGTTAACTGTTTTAGTTCATTCAACACTATGTCACTTTCAGCTACAGCAGACATTATGGAGACTTTTATTTTTTGTGTACCTCCTCAGTTGCACTGGGCTTTGTTAAAATTGCCAGTGCACACTGTTCCCTTCCTAATCGCTTCAGGCAAAATTTCACCAGTTGGTTCATTTTCTAGCTCTTTTGTGCAGTGCATTAAGTTCCGCTAAGAGAGACATAATGCAAACACAGGAACCAAGGTCTCTTTGGTGCATGAGTACTAAGTGCAGCAATAACCATATAAGTTAGCTGATGAATATTGTATCTGTGAGAATGGCTGTGGTAATAGAGGTTATGAGTGCCCAAATGAGGGCAGCTGTATGACCTGCCCTTTGCTAGCAGAAAGGATAGCAGTGAAGCAGTGTAGCACAGTATGGACTGTCAGAATTTGGCAATTTGGTAGGGCAAAAATAAGAGAGCCACATCCCCTGGCTCACTGTAGCCTGCCTTCCCTGAGGGTGGTGATGGGTGGATGAAAAAGTCTTGTTCTCATATGCTTAAATGGCAGTATGGAGCATTTTCTGCACAAACTTAAATAACCTGTGCTTTCTGTGAAAGTCTGCCAAAACAAAGACTGCTGTGATTGCAGTTGGGATGCTGTGATGATTGGACTGTTTATATTTTATTTATTATTTTTATTTTGGAAAGCTAATGGATTTTCAGTCAAAAGCAGCCCTATACCTCAGGGAACAATACATTCTCTTTATGTCTGGCTCTTGTATTGTTTATATGAAAACTCTCTTGACTTCCCAGATTTGGTGAACTGCTGCAGTCTTTATAGACATTTAGGTCCATACAGACTGAACTTAAGGGAAATTAAGGTTTAGGTACAAATAATCTAACGCAAGTTTATCTGCACTTTGAAGGCAGTTGATGTTTTTGAAGTATACACCATAAAATAGCTTATTTTATTGGCAACTTATTTTTGTAACTTTCCACAGGTAGTTTTATTCTGATGATTTTTGTTTTCCTCTCATCAGCATGTGGGTACTGTTGTCTCCTTATAGCATTGTTTTGCTGACAGGGGGACACTGCAATGCTGATTGATGCAATCTACTGAACTTCGCAGTATCACACACTGATCCTTCAGGGGCTGAAAAGACACAGCTCCTCTTGTTTTCTCTTTCTTAGGAGCTGCATTTAAATGGTACAGCCTCAAGCTGAAATTTTAAGATATACTGCAGTTCCAGACAACTGACTGTACTCAGGAGCTGTTAGCATTGAGTTTATCCACACACCTACCAAGTGTTAATACAAATCCCTTATTATAGGGGAAGGGACGGATCTGACTTTTATAACACTTCCAAAGCAGTTTGCTTAGTAGAAGATTTTGAAATTGATCCAAAGGTGTTTTCCTGCAAGGATGGAACTCATTAGTGCCAAAATCAAGTGTGGAAAATGGAACCTTCGACTGGGCACTTTGTTGAGCCAGAAGAGTGACAAGGGATTTTGCTCTTGGCAGCAGGGTGGTCATGAGCTGCTCAAGGGCTTGAACCACATGTTGACCCAGGCACTGGGTGCAGGGAACAGAGGAATGAGTGGTTTAAACCTTTTCTGTGTTAGTAATGCAACGAAAATTAAACAGATGTGGCCATCATAATTTAGCAATATCCAAATTATCTTTCTAAAGATACGTAAGGCAAGGATTTGATGATCATACTAACTAAATCCTAAAGAGGAGTAGCTCCAAGTAGTTCGGGAGCTTCAATATGAAAAATGTTATCTTGTAAACTTCTTATAGTGACAATTGGCTGTCAGGGGACTAATTCCTGCTACAAATTGTGATATGTGTGAATTATTTTCAGCTTTTTCTCAGTGCTCAGTAATAGCACGCTTGAGTCTATTCTAAGCATTTATTGTCTTCAGGGGGAGGGTGGGGAAAGGGACACAAAACCACTGTATGGCAAGAAAACTCTGTGAGACTGGAGAAGGGAGAGGTTATTTTTGTTTCTGGATAACGTGACTCTTTGGTTTCATATTCATAAATTCATAGAAACCTGTGTCCAAGTAGTCTGATGGGGATACTCATGTGTGACACTGAGGATGATGAATGTTGTGTTGTTTTCTTGGTTTGGGCATCTTCTGGCTGTAGAGTATGTTCTTGTTTCAATAACAAGAGCAGCAATGGCACTGGGCTATAAACTCATTAAACCCCCCTCCTCTACCAGAGCACAGGCCCACAGCTAGTGAGTCACCCCTGCCATGACCTCAGTATGCACAGCACATTCTTCAGTGTTTACCAGCTTTACCGGTGTTAATTTTGCCCTGTCTACTGTTGCATGTCATGCTTAATCCCTGCTCTCTTTTTCCTTTTGCTCCATTTATAAACATGTCTTTGCATTTATATTTATTTCATTCCAACCTTAGTAGTGCTGTTGCAGCCGTCTCCAGGGCTAACTTGACATAAGAGTAAGACTGAACTAATAGAGTGGAACCATATCCTCCACATTTGGCTGAAACGAGGTATTATAGTCCTCTGTCCCGAGGGTGTGTGCCCTAACTCTAGAAGAAAAGTGATTTACTAAATATTCTTTGTAAACAATTGTAGAAAAAAAATAGGTTTCCACTCCTTACTATAATACCATGGGGCTTGCTTATTTATTTATTTATGAAAATTAATTGGATACAGAAACCAAATAACTGCTTGTGTATGTATTTTTCCACACCAAGTGGTAGGTAGTAATAACAGATAGGACAGCAAAGAAGGATATTGGATGAGAAAGTGAAGAAGTGAGATAAAAGGGATTGTAGGAGCAAGAGAAAAGAAGCAAAAGCATCTTCATACCATTTTGTTGCCCTTTCCCAGTCTAACCATGGTTTGCTTCACAGCAGCAAACATCAAATTTGCCCCAAATCAAACAATACATCATGCATTGTCTATTTCCTTTTTCACTGCTACCCAGCATGAGTAGACAAGTAAAATTAAGGCTAGCATTTACTCTTATCCACCTCGCTTTTAAGTGAGACCACAATAGATTTAAATTGTTTATTGAGTCAACATTCTTTTTTAATGCCTGTAGCTAAATGCTTATTGTGTGGACAATCCATATTAGCCATAGCAGAAGCAAAGGGAAAGACAGGACCTGATAAATTGCATGCTGCTTATCTTCACTTTCATCCTGAGAGTACTGTGGAGAAAGTTCAATTGTTTCCATGCGCACAAATAAGAAAGCGGTTGGGAATTTTCGACATAGACATACCAAGGGCAAATGATGCCTAATGATCCGGATTGCCTTCTGATGAAATGGCAGCAGGAGGGGTGAAAAAGGGAGAGTAGTGGATGTTGTTTATCTTGACTTTATCAGGTTATTTGATCCTGATTTTATTAACTATATTCTTACAAATGAATTGAGTAGACACCGACTTGAGGGAGCTACAGAGTACATGAAATACGGGATAGGCCACTGGGCTCAGGTGGTGGGCAGTACTTCAACATCAGTGTTCTGCCACTGCTAATGTGTCCATCAACAACCTGTACGACAGAAAAGAGCTCCTGCCAAGCTAAAGGATGATACCAAGCTTGGGTGTCACGGGGGAAGGGGCAGGACACTGATAAAGGGCAGAAACACCTCGAAAAGCTAGAAGAGTTAGCTGTTGGGAAACTTGTTCCAGACACGAGCAAGAGTCCTGCATCTGGGGTGAACAGCCCCATGCTGATTACAGGCAGTAGGTGGGCTAAGCAGGCAACAGCCCTGCAGGAGAAGATTTGGAGGGTCCTAGTGAGCAGCAGGTCCAACACGATCAGCAGTGTGTCCTGACGCGGTGGCAGAGCGTTCGGGGGGGCGCGGAGGCACCGCCGCGTCACCCCAGGAAGCGCCCCGAAGATCGCCCCCGGGCTCTGCCTCTCAGGCAGGTCACTGACAGGCTGCGTGCAAGGTGCCGGTGCCGAGGCACCGCTCCACACAGCGCAGGGACTTTAACAGCGGCGGCGAGGACAAAGAGGCGAGAGGGGTCTTCCATGTGGAATTCCACAGGTTTTGTCCCGCGAAGGGCTCCAGAGAAAAAAGAACAAGAGCAAAGCAGGGTCTAGGGGTTTTGAACTGAGGGAACAAGGGGCGGAGTGAGCATCAGGGACAAATCATCTGAGGGTAGCAGGGAGAATGACAGGGCACAGTTCAATAGGGAAAAGGGAAGGCGGGGAAGGAGAACTGGGAGCCAACGGAACATCGAGTACAGAAGAAAATTCTAGAACTAATACATATTCATCTAGGAAAAATACATAAAACATAAACTAATACATGAAACTAGGAGTGAACTGCAAAGACTGATGAACAGAGAGCGGCATCGTCCCGGCGCCGGCAGCTTCGCTCTCGCCGTCGCCGCCTCTCCTGCCCCGGGACTGCCCCGCTGCTGCCGCAGCTCGGCGCGGCCCCGCTGGGTCTTGCCGGTAGCGCGGCTCCGGCGCGATCTGGGCGCGGTCCTGGTGGGACTGCCAGCACTCCATGGCCTGCACCACCCGCGCGGCAGCACCGGTGTCCCGCTGCGGTGCCGAGCGGGACCGAATCACGGCCCCACCTCCCGCCCGGGCGGCGAGGGGGAGCCGCTTTGTGGCTACAGCAACATGCACCGCAACAGTGTCTTTTAGCTACGAAGTCTTGCAGAACACTGGTCAGTTAGTAAGAGCATAACCAGCAGGTTGATGCAAGTGTTCTCCTCCGCCCTACAATTTTGAGGCTGCCTTTAGAGTCGTGTCTCCATTTCCACCCACTCCTACCCTCAAGAGAGATTTATAAACTGGAAGCTGGAAGGAGTCCAAAGAAGGACCACTGAGATGACAAAGGAGCTGAAATATGTGACATTCTAAGAGGAGGCTGACGGAAGTGGTTTTCTTAATCCAGAAGAAGAGGAGTTTGAAAGGAATACTTGCCTTGTTAAACAGTGTAGTGGGTGGTTGTTAGAAGATAGAAATCCAGACTCTTCTCAGGTGTCAATGCTAATGGGCAAGAAGAAGGGGATAAAAAACGCATCATGGAAAGTTCCTATTTCCTTTTGGGAAAAGATTTGTTGAAGAGTGGAACATGTCACACAGAGAGACTGTGAAGTTTCTGTCCTTGGAGATATTCAAAACTCATCTAGACAGAGCTCTAAGCAATCTGATCTTCTAACTTTGAAGTTATCCTGCCTTGAGCAGAGGATTGAGCTAGCTGACCTTCAAACTATTTTAAACAAAATTCTGCCCTGTGAAATTCTGGCAGTTCCAGAGATGAGGATCCTATGAAAATGTGAAAACTTTTTTAGGTCTGCTTCCTTTGCAGACCTGGTGTCTATGTGCATGTCTTCCAAGCACTGGAAGTTCTTACACCTTTGTCTGCCATACTGCAGAAACCTTCACTGAAGTTTTGTTCTCTGTGCAGGTAGCTATATTCTGTGATGCAGTTATTTTTGCACCTCTTCTTTGAGAAGTTATAAAGACAGAGCTATGAAGCAGGCTTCCCACTATTTAACAACTCTTTTCTAAACCTTCTCTGATATACTATTGTTTTCTCTAGCTGGCCTCAGAACTGGACAAAGCACACTTTTGAAACAGAACTGGACCTCTTTCTTACCGTTATCAAAGAAGAGCCATAACATTTCCTTTCTTCTTAGACATCCCTCAATGAAACATTCAAGGATTGCATTAAGTAAGTGGCCAGTAGAAGCCCATAATTTTTTTTTGCCCAGGTTATAACAGAAAAAAAAAAGATAGAAAAAATATCTAGATAATTTTGATCCCTTTTTGAAAACCTATTAACAAGAGATTTTTTCTGTTCACTGATGAAGATCTGAAAGTGAGAGAACTCGGTAGAAGTATAAATGCCCATCAAAGAATTCTCACAGAAATCATGGAAATCTGCCAGCCAGCTTTTAAGCAAAAGTAGATGCGAAATTAAACAATCACCCTCCCCCTCCTCCCACCCAGGCCTCTTTGTTTGGAAAGATCAGCTTAGCATGAAACTGTGTTGATAAAGACCAGTAGTAAAAATGAGCTATTCCATTATTTTCAGACAGGCTCTTTCGTTGGTAAAAGCACTCATTTTCTTTCAGAGGCTAACTTTGGAAGAACAGGTCAGTCTACACTTTCTGAGAATGTTGACACAAGTCAGAACACGGAGAGGTTTCTAAAGGTCAGCAGAAAAATTAGCCACAGCTTCTTTTTCTGTCCTGTCCCAACATTTCCCCTTTTCCCCAGCTTAGCTCTAGGGCATCCTTTACAATCAAGGAGCAATTCTGGAGAGCTGTTGCAAGAATTCTGGTTTTACTGTTGAATACTGCATTTCTGCAGGAAATGTAGTATTCAACAGCAAATTCAATACTCAGCAGCATTTATTTATTATAAACTGAAATGATACATGCTTTCTGCCAAATTAAATTTCTAAGTGGAAATGCAGTCGAAGAAAAAATACAAACCCAGCTTTGGAAGACGTGGAATAAGAGTCATAGAATGGTCTGAAAAGGACTTTAAAGACCATCTAGTTCTAACCTCCTTGTCATGAGCAGGGACATCTGTCACTAGACCATGTTGCTCAAAGCCCCATCTAGCCTGGCCTTGAACTCTTCCAGGGATGGAACATCTAAAACTTCTCTGGGCAACCTATTCCAGTGCCTTTCAACATTTACAATATAGAATTTCTTCCCAACATCTAATCTAAACCTCCACTTTTTCAATTTAAAGCCATTCTCCCTTGTCCTACCTCTACATGTACTTGTGTTAAGAACAAATCTTTCCCTTTTTCATGATTTAATCTATATGAGTAGCAAACTTGGGCATTTTTAAAAATCAAACTCACCATTTTTTCACTTTTTCGAAGCTGATTATCAACTGTCCAGCACTTTCACCAGTTGCTTTCTGATCACTCCTCTCTTACTTAATGAAATATGAATGACTTATGACCTTTGTAATCAGTTGTAATGACAAAAATATGTGCAAACATAAACATTTGCAAGACAAATGACAACTGAACTGTAGAAAGAATCGTTTGAAGCATAAAGATGGGAAGATGAGTTCATCTCTTTACATTTTCCATTTACAAATCTCTTTGGAACAAAAGCTGCTTGAGTTGTTTTACTGTTGCTTGTTCGTAGATTTTAACGGGGCTCAGAAAGTGACGAGCCTTTTGACTGTGGTATGAGAGGTACCCTTAGAAGGAATAAATCCCAGCAAGACTGAGCTGCAGTCTGCTCAGTCTTGCTGGGTGCAGATATTTAGAAACACCTTCCCTGTTTTGCCTTCTGGCTGTGCAAGGGCAGGGAAAGGGACTGTTCCTTCCTTTCCTCTGATAGTGAGGGGACTTCAGCTCTGAAGGGATGTGTTGGCAAGCAGATACGGGAATACTGCACCTAACTGCTAGAACAGCAGTGAGTGGAATGATACGTGGTACCTCAAGAGAGGATGGGATTTTCCTTAAAGGAAACATAAACAGAACGCCCACATTTCTGCCCTTTAGATTTCATGGCCTTCATACAAAGGCAGCAGTATCACCCTAATTCTAAGATATTTGAGAGCTTTGATAACTTGCTCCAGAAACCTATAGACAATCCAGGGAAATGTCTCAGATCTTCTCAGTTCAAGTATGGAGACTCTAAAAATCTTTTGTCTATAGGGAAGTGTCTATAATGTTTCCCTTGTGCTTTTTGCTTTTTACAAGTAACTTGAGTGCCTCATGCCATAGTGTGCCTCTGTCTGTGTGTCTGTCTGTGCACGTCTAAAGAAACTTTAGCTCATTCTTCACAAGTGTAAAGGTGTTATAAAATGCTAGCATATCATATCTCCCTTGATTTTTCATCACTAAATATTGCAGTTTCTCTGTATTAGTCTGGTTGTACCAGAGTTGCAGTTCTTCTCCAACCTCCTCTCTAAAGTTTTATTTCTCTTCAGCCCTGCATGATGCCATGTCCAGTTCAGCCTTGCTGAGAGAATTTAGTTTCCCTAATGATTTCAATTAACTTCTTTAGCTTCCCATCTGTTTATTGTATCCATGTTTTAGCATTTGGATAATTCAGTCAAATAAAAATTTCTAAATGATTTCCGCAGTATCCTTCTCTGACTCAATCAAACAACTTCTACTGAAAATAGGGAGAATACTGGGTCTGTTGATGACTGTGGGATGCTCTCGTGCATGAATTGTGTGTGGATGTGCAATTTTACAAAGGGGAGAAAAATCAAAATCTTTTACACTGTATTTGGGAAGTATTGGCTGAGTTATGTCTTTTTCTTCACGAGTCTAAATCAGGATAATTCCAATGATCCAATCTTAGCTGCAGACTTAGTCAACAGTTTATGTCTAAAGGACCATATAGGTGTAACTGAGCCTTTACATGACTTTGTCACAAAGGATTAAGGATGGCAAATCATATATATAATTATGTGAATAAAATTAATTGATTATTTAAATGGATTATGATAATGATTAAACTAAAATATATTACACAGTATAGATGGCTATAGCTACTAATACAGTGCACTATTTATTGAAGCAATATCCAAGCCATGATATCAAAGTCGGCAAAATAATTATGAACCAACTTGTTGGTTGCTTTATCAGGAACTTTCTCTGCCACGTGCTCACTGGTGCCAGTTTCTGTCAGGAAACATTGTTCTTCCTCAGAGTGTTTAACTTTCAGATTGATGAATCAGACTGGTCTCAGCACACTTCAGTACTAAAGCTGCGTGATGCCCCTTCATCCAGCACTTGTAACTTCTGCAAATATTGTATAGTTCCGGCTCTTTTACCTCTTATTAGGCAGGGCATCCTGCTACAAAGGCACCATATATATGTACACATATGCAAAAAAAGAAAAAAAGGCAAGGCAGAACAGGGAAAGACCTCTCAGTACACTGGAAGAAAGACACCTTATTAAAACTGCAGACCACCTCAATTCAGCTAGGTAAAGAAAAGGAATCTACAGCTGCTCAGCCAATTATTCCCATCTAGCCAGCAGTTTCATGAGGTACCAGAGAAGGCAGACAGTATAAGGGTTTACAAGAGAAACATAAGACAATCACATTGTTTGAAAATATGTGACTATACTGCGATTTATTAAGGAAATGACATCTAGCAAGACATGTACAAAAGAATCATTCATTGTTGAGGCAGTGGTAAAGCTTGAAGCAGAGGAGTGTCAAGTTTGGGTGATCTGATCAAAGGCCAAAAATCGGAGATCTGAAAAAAATTGCCTGTGCAGAAAAACTGAAGGAATTTGAGTTCTTCAGTTTTAGGAAGAGAAGTCTGACTTCCCCGGTGAGTAAATGGTGTTGCAAAAAGACACAGGAGATTCTCCCAATTTTAGGCTATCAATAAATCATAGGTGTAAATTGCAGCAAGGAACATCCAGGCCGAATGTCAGAAAAATTCTTCTGGTAGTAAAGACAGTGAAATACTGACATGTTTTTCATAGGAAGCTTTCATCCTTTTAGGAACAGCTATGTCTGATTGGCTGTGAGGAAAGAGGATTTTCTAGGTAGTCTCTAGAGGTCCCCTCTGGTCCCCTGACATAGCAATTCAAAGACATTTTATTAGTTTCCTAATTTATAGCAACAAAGAGAAGGTAGGCTACTTGACCTAAAAGCAGAACCATTTTTTAAACACTTTCAGCTGATCCTAGAGTGCTATGCCTCTATTAGCTTATAAAGCTGGAATTAAGGGCAGTGGTAGGAAAGTGTGTTTTATTTTTTGAGATGCTTAAAAATATTTTTTAAAAAATTAAAAACTCCAGTAGTTGTATTAAAATACAGGGACTAAATGACATTGTGAGTGAATTCTTCAGCATCCTCTTTCAAGTAGAAAATAAGTTTATTCTGAGATACTGCGTTTCCTACTTTAGCTCCTGTCTGTTCTAGCAGGGTTGAAGCTCTGACTGAAAGATGTGGTCTGACAACTGCTAGGGCTGCAATATACTCTTTTTCAAGCATCTTTCAGTATTGTTAAAACATGAGCATCTCCTCTAACTAGAAAATATTGTCATCTTGCATAATGACTTCTCTGTAAGGCAAAAATAAAATACACCCTGTTGTACCAGCTATTGAGGGAAACACAAACATTTAGATGATAGTGTACATGGGGGCATCTGGAAGCCCTTCTGTAAGTCATGGAAAGGACCTGGATATGAGTGATAGATGTTAACCAGATTGTCAGCTCTTTAGTGGGGGTAAGGAAATCCTGTAGAAGTAATGTTTTAAAGTGTTGCCATTCTTTCTGACACTGGTGTAATTTGTCCAGGTGTATTTTTGTCACTTACTTAAGAAATAAAGAATCCTTTCTATTAAAATTGGAGATCTTGTGTTTTTCCATCAATCATTCATATTCTCTGAGGATGTGGTAATCCCTGTGGAAAAATTAACTACTAAATCAAGTAAAAGTCGGCTTTGGGAGGTGGCATTGCTGCTGGACGAGTGCTGCTAGAGAAAACTAGTTTTATCATTGGGGATAGTAAGATTTACTCAAGTTGCACCCACTGCTGTGATATCTGCGATCTTTTGTGTTTTTTTCCCCACAATGGTTATTGTGGGGAAAAATTATCATTGACCTATTTTGCAATACAGGATATTTCACTGATAGCTTCTATAGCTTCAGCTGTGTAAGCAGGTGGAACTAAACAGCAGGGGAGATTGCTCTGAAATGGAGTGCAGAGTAGCTTGTTTCTTAGGTGAAGTTGTATTTGAACACCATTATGACCCTCTCTGTGCATTCACTCGAGCTCTAGGATAGCCAGGTCACTTTAGCAACCATGACAAACTATATAAATCCTTTCTGAGATTGTCTCTTCCTGCCAAGCATGAAGGAGCTGCATCATTGATGATCTCTAGGCCAGCCTGAGCTGAGGATGCCCAGCAGGACTAACTCACGTTTCAGCAGATTTTCAAGTGCGTGGACATCCCAAAAATGTGGGGGAAATGCCCTTACTCCTCCCATGTTTCCTATGAGCACAGCACTGCTATGCAAGCAAAAGCAACAATACCCCACCAAAGAAAGCCTTTGCTAAAGCACTGCACTGGTAATCTGGACCCTGTCTGAATCTACTGTAGGTCCTACAAGACAGTCATTAATTCTCTTACTCTTTGTATTTCCTCTTGTATTTTTCTCCCTGTTGTAACATTCTGGATGATGCTGGAGTCTGTAGAAAGAGAGTGAATTTAACACTGACAAAAAGTTGTGAAGTAGTTTAGACGTGTCTCCTAAACATGTAAAGACTTCTGACAGAAAAGCTGCAGGCTTGGCCTTGCACGTTTTGGCAATGGCAAAGAAAAGTTTACTGAATATGCAGGATCTGCCAATTGCCTGCCCAGTTACCTTTGAGGGAATGATTAATAATGGACAGAAAGCAAGTTCACAAGGATGCACTGGCTGTAGGCTACAGCCAACTGGTTTGAAACACTCATATTTCAGAAACACATTTGCTATGACTCAGATGTTCAAAAAGGTGGCTGCATTTCAAAGGAAGGTGGTTGTAGCAATAACTTCAGTTCTGGCATAGCTAACTTACCCTCCTACTTTTGGATGCTAATTAGTGGGAGACAAATAATGCCTGAAAAATAACATCTCTTTAAGGACAAATTAAATGCAGGTCAATATATGAGTGCTTCAGAAAGATGCTTGCATCCTTCCTCTACTACCCCAGCAATTTGAGGTATGGAAGAAAGCACTGCTAGAACATACTTTTAACTGCACACACAGTGGCCCTTCAGAGAGGGCTGAACAGATTTGTGTTTCCATCAGCACATGATGCTCATGCTGTTTGCTCTGACTGTACCAATCTCAGGAGACCGAACATGTGCCTTTCTCATTGTTGCACAGATGTTTTTTGAATCTTGGGGGAAGAAGTTATTTTAGGACATTGTAGTTCACCAGGTGAGACTGAATGAATTTGCACACTAATTATCTTGGCTTCCTCCTTTCCCTAGATGGTTTTGACTAAATCATTTGTTCTTCCAGATCTTCACAATAGTTTGTGGACCTCCATGGTAAGGCTGTGATGAATTTGAAAGTTATAAGCAGTCAGTTCTTACATGTAAGAGAAGTTGTATCACTTCAATCTGGGGCACTAAACCACTCTTACACAAATTGCAGAGTATATGTGGGATACACATAGGTGTGGAAACCTACCAAGTCCCTCCTAAAAAAAAAAAAAAAAAAAAAAAAGAAGTTCTGTTGACTTCTGTTGATATCAGTATTAAACTGGTTCGTATTTCTGAGGATGAATGATTTATGATGACCATAATAGTGCTGAGGGCAGAGATATAGCAATATAGCAATCGCCATCTAAGCTGAAGGCAGAACCTGGCAGAACAGATTTCTTTCTCTAATAAAAAAAGGGTTTAAACAAACCCCAAACAATAAAACAAGATCAACTTTATTTATTGTTCTTGTAGCTGTGTATGTGACTCCATCCTTCTCATTTCATGAGCATGTGCTCAGGAGAAGGGTATTAGGTAAAATAAGGACGGAGAAATAACAGTGACAGAGTGAATAGTATTTGGAGATGGATTTAATTATCCACTGTATAATAACTTCCTTTAAATGCTATCTGTTTTGTTGGCTTATTAAGGAATATGTGAGATTTAAAGTGCCCTGTCCTATATTATCATAATTTTAGTCATGTGTTAAGGAAGATAATGAAATTTTGGATCTTTCAGGTTATTGTTTTATGCCTGAGGTCCCACAGCTTTCAGGAACAAAACCCATTTCAAAGCAAAATCCCTTATCAAGGAAGGAAGCGTGGGGGTGTGCGGGGGTGGGTTTGCTGGACTAGATGTCCTTCAAAAGTCTCTTCCAACCCAATACATTCTATAATTCTGTGAAATTGAATCCTAATCCAAGCCTCATGATGACCAGACCCAGGACCTGTCTGGCTGGAACACGTCTGCCCCAAGGCCAAAGTTTGACATCCTGCCACTTACAGCTTATCAACTCCTTCAAATATTGTTCAGGAACAGCTGTCTGCAGCAAGTCTGACTGAAATATTTTGGAGAACCGTTCTGGTTGAAGTGCTACAAAAACCATACATGGACAATTTATTTTAATTCCCTCTCCACATTGCAGTATGAGTGATTCCAACAGCATTTGCCATCCCCTTGGCTGCCTCAATGCAGGAGTGCAGGGCAACATGAAGACTCTACCCTTTCTTACAGTTAGCATGCTTAGTTACTGCAAATATCTTGGAGGGATGTAAGGACAGATTATTATGAGTGGAGATCAGGCCTCTAAAAACCTATGTGAGTGCTGCCTATGAGACATTGAAATAAACCATTTGTCTCACCTGTGGGCACTGCTGCTACTGTCTCCTCTGTTGCAGAGCTGTCTGGTAGCTCAGGAGTTTGCCTTAAAGCTCTTCTGATGGCTGAGACAACAGCATTAAAAACCAACACCATGAAAACCTGTAAATGCTACTTTGGAGCAAACCCAGGTGGAATTTATTCACCTCCCAAAAGTGCTGGCTCTCATATTACAATCTCAGATTACAAGGGCTACTTTTTCACACAGCAGGCATTTCTCTGAAAATTTTATAGTGTAAATCTCCACGTTGCTACTGTATGTGAATTGTTGTTGAAATATCTAATTCATGGTTAACTGGGGTTTGTACTTCTGGATGTACTAAAAACCAAGATACACATGCAGATATATTTGCAGGTACCTGTATATGCATTTGTATATATATTTTTATAAGCAAAAATACATTAGGTATAGGTTACATCTTTCTGATTTTATAGCCAGAAATGTACGCACACTCTGATTCTTTTGCTCCTGCCACTTTGCTTTTACCATAAATCTGATCTCATTCCTGTCCTCTTCTAGTTGGACTTGATGCACAAAATCTAGAAAAACATCCTGAACATGTCTAAGAACCAGATCAAACTTCAGCCTCTGAGTCTGCATGGAAAGTGCAACTTATTCTGGTGGCAAGCCTTAGAGCACAGCTGTAGAGGCTGAAGCTGAACGTGCACTTGCTAACCCAGCTCTCAGCCAGCAAAGATGTTTATACTGGTTTAAAAAGTGCTACTGCTGAACTGCAGAGTCCTGCTAAGGGGGGAGCTGCATCTGAACTCCCGGTTTCCCTGCATGTGTCTTCATTAAACACTGGGGTTTCAGTAGGTCTGAGCTAATAGGTGGGGGTGTTTGCCACAGCTTTTTCTGAAAGTAGTTACCCACCCTGTAATTTTCTGGACATGGTGATCAGAGGTGGGTGAAGATGAATGTTTGAGTGAGAAGGACTGAGAGGGATTTCTTTTGTTTTTGTTTATATTGCTCATGTTTATACAGATGACATAACCTCCTTTTGAAATTCAAAGAGAGCATTAGTGCAACTTGTGTATGTGTATAAATGTTTTCAGCTACCTCCAAACAGTAATTCAGTACTGATGTTCTGAGATAACGGAAAGTTGAAGTTTGCAGGGAACAGGAGCTGATATCCTTGCCCCATCAAGCACTAACAGGCCACTAGAAGTTCAAGTCCTGAATGTGAGGGAGTGGCTTTCTGAGCAGCCTTTGCATGAGCGAAGAACCACAACACTTTCGTCTCTCGGAGACAATGAGTTGCATTCAGAACTTCTCCTTGACCTTTGGCAGGGGCAGTTACTCAAACATCCTTCAGCATGAGTTTGCAAATTTTGAAATGAAAGCAAGTGTTAGTAAGAATGTTACTATCGTTGTTTTAATTTCTTGTGTTTAATTAATGAGATCTTCTTGTGCTGGGAATATTGGGTTTTTGTTGTTTTGTGTATAGACAAGTAGATAATTGTTCTTCCTGGCTTCTTTAAAGCCAAAAGCTTCTTTAAAGCTTTAAAATGGTGCCATTGCAAAGGGAATAAATTCAAGAGTGAATCAAAATACGTTTTATTTACCCATAGATGGGGTTAAGGAGAAGAAAAATCTGGTATTTTTTTAATCTGAAGTGTCTGATTGAGAAGAAGGATATTAGTTTGCGTGAGGAACATGTTGTGCATCAGGTTGTCCTGTCCATCCTGTGGAGATAAAAAAAGTTCCTCGTCAGTCACATCTGGACCTGCTGCAGCTCATAGCAACTCCAGAGGTTAAGCATAAAAATTGGATTAATAACGCATTGACTACTGGTTAATTAATTGTGGTCAGCTGTTATTTTAACTTTTGTTTCTCCAGTTTTAAAGACAGAGGCAGACAAGAGTTACCTATCACCACTGATGAGCATATCAAACAGAAAACAGGTAATGACTTCTTACACCGTTCCAAATGTGCCAGTTTGCCGCCTGCTGTCCTCCTG
>VZRR01000441.1:474-13549 GCA_013398015.1 Oreocharis arfaki
TCCCCGCGAAATGGCGGCAGCGCCGGATCTAGGTCCGCCCGCTGACGCGGCGGCGCGGTGTTCCTCCGCGCTCAGCTGTCTGTCAGCGCTGCGGAGGGGTCACCGCCCGCCATCGGCAGCGGCGCCCTCGCCCGCCCGGGCGCCCGAGTGGCAGGAGCGGGGCTCGGGCGCCTTGGTGTCTGGGAAGAACAAGCGCTCCCACCGCCCCGGCCGTCCCGGGAGCGCCTGGGCACGGAAGAAGGCGGGAGCCCCAAAGCGATGGGATTTGCGCCGTTCGCCGCGGTGCGAGTGACGAAGCTAAAGCTTTGCTCTTGCCCAGGAACAGTGCGGGCCTGGTGTGAGGGTAACGGGCCTGGACACTTCCTTGTAGTAGCATATTGGCACACACGAGGATACCAAACCGAATGTCTCAGTATAGGGGGGAAAAAAAACAAAGTGAAGAAAGGTTGTCGTGGACTCTCAGTACAAGGGCGAGATGCATCAAAGAGAATCGTATAAAACCATCAAGGTTGGAGGAGACCTTTAAAATGATCAAGTTCAGCCATCACATGTCATTACCAGTGTACCACTGTACCCCTGCCAATGCCCGCCCAGCGCCAGCTCCAGACACCTCTTAAGCATCTCCAGGAATGGTGGCTACCACCTTCCTGGGCAACCTATTCCAATGCCCGACCACCTGAACAGTGAAAAAAAAAATACTCTCATATCTAATTTAAAGCTACCTTGTCTCACCTTAGCGCCATTTCCTCCAGTCCGCTCTCAACAGGCAGTCTAGAAGAGACTGACCCCCACCTCACTACAACCTCCTTTCAGGTAGTTGTAGAGAGTGGTGAGGAATAATTATTTCATTTACAGTGATGCCATCTGTGATGCTTCGAGCTCCTCGGAGGCTTTTTATTTTGTGCAGCATGGGCTAACAGATCACTCTGAGCCAGGTGCTTTTTTCTCACAGTAATAAATTGTGTAGGTTTATGCATAATTCTCTACATGGGGAAGGACTCCTACCCCATTTCTGTGAAACAAGGAGAAAGATTGCCTGACTGCCCTTCTGCTGTAATGATGGGATGTATTAGAGTGACAAACATGGCATTTGCTGTCCATGGGGATGTCCAGGTAATTACCCAAATTCATTGCACTGGACTCAGTTTGTGTTTGTTGTAGTGCCATAGTGTTAGTTGTCTTGCTATCTAGGATACTAATTATTATTGGTCTGGGGAAGGCAGAATATTCATAAAAGCTTACTGTGTAACAAGATATTCAGTATGAAGCTTGACAATAGGCAGCAGTGAATTAGGAGAGCAATGGGGGTTTTTTATTACTTCTAAAAATAGCATTGTAGTAGGACTGCCACAGTTTTTTAACACTGGTGTTTACAGGCTAGAGAGAAAACAATGCCTTGTACTTGTAAAGTCCAGTTAACTTGCTGTGATCACCTAAACCAAACCTAGCAACTTCCTTATGTAGTCTTCATTTACTGCTTGTTCTTTTAATTGTACTGAACAGCATGTTCAGGAAGTGTAATTCCAAACTATTTGATTTTCATTCTTATCATCTTAGTCAAGAATATTGCTGAAGAACACCTTGCTGTTCCTGCTTTGGATTACAGATGCTATTAAACTGCTCAAAATCACCAGCGTGTCTATCTTTCTACCACAGACATCTTCCTCTGCCTTGTAAATTTCTCACAAACTTTCTGAGCTTCATTATTGTTTGTCATCTCAGGAGATTCAGATACTTGGCAGTATTCCAGTTCTACATTTTGTAATTATTATTTGAGATTAATGACCTCTAATATGACTTTATATTAACATTTTTGATCAGACTTGTGATTCACATTTTCTGTATAATAAAAGAAATTAGGAGCAGCACAAACATACTGTTGACAGTGTGTAATTTTCCCTGCTAATTTAAGACAACAGGAATTGCTAATCTGGTAAATCAAGTTTTGTTACATGTTAAATTCAGTATCTCTATTAGCATTTGACCCCAAAGAGAATTTAAAATTTATTGGATAGCTCTTGTTCATAGCCATTGCTCAGAAACAGGCTTGCAGATTTTCATTTAGTATACTTTTTTAGGCAAACACTTTATTACACTTGCTGGTCATTTCTGAAAAAAACAAATCTGCCAATTTAAATACTGACCTTTAAATACACTTGAGAAAAAAAAAAAAAAGGCTTGTGTAGGAATGAAAAACAAGACATGCGGTTATGGTTCTGTGGCGAGTTCTGCAAGTCACAGCACACAGTCCTGCTTGGAGAACATTATACTTTTCACTCTCATCTCCTTTTCCTCAAACTGTAAGGTAAAAATCATGTATTTTCTCCTCAGTATTTGGAAATAAATAAAGCCAAATAGATTTTTTACTTCACTGGGAATACTTGGGCAAGTGAGGGCTCAAAGCCTGATTACATTTATGTGCCCATATGGTGAGTTTCTCATCTTTACCACGTGCAGCAGGTATATTCTTTTGCATAGATTCCTCATGTGGTAATATAAAATGGTTACTGATGGTTACTGAATAAGGGTGTTGCACCTTATTGTGGAACTATTTGTGTTTTCTTCATTCTAATTTGATTTTTGAAGCTAATCCTCAGGAGTGGCTGTAGAGCGATATTACCATGTCTAATCGTTCTACGGTAGTGGAGTTGGGTTAGGCTTTTAGAGGTTTATTATGCAAAATAGCTTAGTAGATGTGGCCTGGTAATAAACAGTTTGCGCAAAAATACTGAGAGCAGACCAGCTCTCTTGAACCCCGTCTTGAACTTCATTTTTTCATGTATGGTGTTCCAGAGCCCTGTGTGGCCCAGTGATCAACAGCCTCCGAAGGCTGGATTCACCAGTCCATTTCAGCTGCTTCGGGATGGTCCAGCAGAGGAATGGATGGTCCAACCATGAATGGAGGTTGCCTTGTTACGCTGTTATAGCACTGCCCCTCAGGGACTCGAGGGAAAAGCAGCCCAGCCTTTTAGTGTAAAGGTTAACGTAGGTCACTCGTGCATCGGTGCTGCTTTTCCACTTCCGCTTGCCCGAGACCAGACGGTTTTATATTTGGAGCATGCTATTCTACCTGCCTTCAAAACAGGTGGAGCAACCAAGCATCCTGGACACCAAGCAGCATTCCATACAGGATGCTTCATATATCTGGGAGGAAAGGGGGAAACAAGATGAAAATGTTTTCCAAAAAAGATTTTCCATTTTAGGAGAGAAAAGAAAATTACTTCCACAGAAGCAAGATATCCATCTAGTCCATCCAATAGATTACTATTAGTTCTTGTTTGGAACACAACAGCTTCTGCTGCTGGAAAACAAAGTGCTAAGATGAACAACAACAACAACAACAGCTTCGCCCTGTTTGCATGTATTACCTGGCCTCAATTTTCTCTTCAGCATCCTGTCCAACTTGTTTTTCCTTTAATTATTGTAAATCAAGCTTGCAGCCAAATCCTTCTTCAATCTGAGCTAAACTCACCTTATTGAGGACCCTTTTGATTCAGTAGATACCACAAAGAATAAGATCACAGGAGAAAGCTGATAAGATTGTCCCATGGGCTTTTTTTTAAACATGGTAACAAAAAAAAAAGGCTGAATTTGCCAAGCGCCTTTACAAAACAGTGGAAAAAAACAGGTTTGGGGATGCCATTGGGTTTCTACTTGATCTGTTTCAAATTCCAAAGATCAGCAGGCCTTTCTGTATAGCTGGGGGCTTCTCCCCTTCAATAAGCATGGCCAGGTCACAGTTAAAGACTTGGTAGTGCATGCTCAGGCTGTTGCCTCTGGGACCGTGTCTCCTTCTGCTAGGAAGAAGAGGTAGCAACCCCCTTTCACATCTGGAGTGAAGCACAAGGTCAGTGTGTTAGGCAGCAGTTAGCTTTTTAAGAAATACTAGATAAAGGGTAACTTTCTTGGTATTCCAGCTTGGCAGTTCTTCATCTCTCATTGTTTCTTCAACAGCTTCTCTGACATTTCCACTGAAACAATTCCCAAGCTAATCCATGTGTCCTTTATATTAGAAGTCCTTTTTTTCTCACTTCTAGATCATGCAGCAAAATGCTGAGTCCCTACATCAATCCATTTTAAGTTGTTGCTGCTCTGTGTAGGGAGTTGGACAACCCAGTGTTTAAGGATACATATGACTCCCAGTGAAAACCTGGAGTGCTGTGTTGAATAATGATATTCTAAGGTTTCATGGCTTGCACAGTCATGTGGGATTCACAAGAGTATAGAACACTTCAATAACTTACACCAAGATAAACAGACTGAAGTCCCCCACAAAATCTTCTGGTCTTCAGGATTTTGTTTAGCACTTCATTGTTTTGCACTTTTTTAGCTTCATAGTGACAACATAGTTTCCTTTCAGTTAAAGAAGATTTTTCTCTTCTCTTGAAATCCTTCCAGAAAGTAAGAGCTATTTTACAAGAATAAATATGTGACAAAATAAAAATCTTTATGCTATTTTCACAGACCTAAGCAACAGAATCTCTGAGAATCACTGCAGGTTATTTATTAGTATGCATACAGAGTATTCCTTTTTTTTCCCCCAGCAAAACTGCCATTTGAGCTAGATGAAAAATATATCCCTGTCAAGTCACCAGCAGTTTTTGTCAACAAGAATGTTCATTTTCTGTGCTGATTCAGCTCGATGGATATTGAAGCATGAAAGTCAGATGAGCATGTGCATGGTGTAATTATGATGCCAAATTTGAAAACCGAAAATTTTTGTTGTCATGCAGTTACTAACTACCTCTGTTTCCTTCTTTTGTATGAATTCTTTACATGCCTGAATAAACATAGATAATATAAACATGCATGGCAAAATAGCAGCTTAAAATAGGGGTGCGAAGGGCTAAGCAATTAGCCACTCTTGCTAAAATAAGGTAACACAGGCTGAATTCAGCGGGCAAAACCCCTCTCTGGAGCAACTCAGGAGTTTTATCAGTTTCAGGAGGCCGGGGTACATCAGTTGGAGACCTTGTCAAAAAGGTGTTTAATGGTGACCTACTTTACCCTATCCCTTTGGAGGTGGTTGCTTTTCCTTGTCATACCTGTTTTTTGTCCCCTCAGGCTGCCTTCAGACTGCAAGCTAAGTCTGTACGGGTTACACTGTTACCGAAAATGACCAAGCTCTCAACACCAGTTTTCAGCAGTACGTAATTTGACCTATTGTGTTTACTAAAGGAGACATCAAAGGACTCTCTGGAGCGCTTTCAAGATGTATCTATTTTTATTACTTTGATGTAATTGATTACTAGTCAGATTTGGACCATCCTAATTCGGTTGCTACTCCAATGCTTGTTCCAGGGTGCAAGTGTACTAAGCAAACCACAACCTTTGAGGAGTGTTTGGGTTTAACAAAGGATTTGACCAGTGTACCTAATAGGCTTTAAAAGTTGCTAGTTCAGATAAAATTTTTTTTTTTAAAGGTCATTACTCAAACAGGCCAGTTAAGGTGTTTCACAGGCTCTCCAGTATGGGCACGGCTGTTCAGGGGGCACAACACACTGTGTTGATTGAAGTGCAGGCTTCCATTCACCTGCCCAGCTACAGGCAAAGAACAATTTTCTCTCTTGGACTAGAGGTACAGGGAATTAGTTAGCCTGAGCTAATCGGGACGCTGATGGTGTACTTCATGCACTGAGGTATAAACGGCCTCTTACCTCAGCAGGTTTCCCTGCAGAGATCAGCTGGTGTTTCCAGAAGACCTGGGGCAGAGACCCTCACTGAGCTAGGAGCCCTAGTACCAGTGATGTCACAAATGGCCCGCAGCAAACTATCTCTCTTGGCCATTCCTCCTTCTTCTGAGGCAGTCCTGCTGGTGATTTGTTCCCATATTTATAGTTAAATAAACATTACACTTCAGCAGAGGCAGCAGGTTGACTTTCTGTCACTCTTCATTTAGAGGGTCTTTTCTTTCTTGAACATTCTTTCTCTTTTTTTTTTTTCTCCAATTGTGTTTTATACAGAATAATGCTATGTTTCTCTGGGGAGAGTGCTGTGTTTTAATTGTTTGATGGGGTATTGACTTAATTTAATGATTTAAGAAAATAAGAAAGTCCACAGAAATACTTCAGAGTTTTTTGGTTGGTTGGTTGGTTGGTTTCTTTGTCTTTGAACTGTCAGGAGTAAATGCTGTTTATTTAGACAAGGGATTTAACTAGCCAACTATCATTGGAACTAGGAGTCATTTTACTTTTCTTGCTGTCCTTTTGAGCAATCTCATCTTTAAAAATGTGCCTGATCTTTTCTTTGGTATGTTCAGTTAACCACAAGGTATCCAAGAGCTTACTTAGACCTCAAATATCCAGGTAATTACAGCCAAATACATCTTTTAGAAGGATGGCGTGTTATTCTTGTTTGCTATATTATTGTAATTTGGTAAATACTGTTGATGACTCTAAGTCTCCAGTACTGAAATTAGCCAGTTATTTCATCATTATGGTTAGGGGGATGGACCAGGGCAGTATTTCTGAGTAGGTGGGTTGTGGCACACACAGTAGTCATGAAATATGGCCAGGTGTTGGCAACTTGCTGAAAATTTTGCAAATCATAAAGCAAAGGCAACCTGACTTCTACACTCCTGGCAATTTTTATTCTTCAAGGTCAAGCATGCTTTTCAGTTTTTCAAGAAATTTTACATAGATTTGTCACTTTTCCAAGCAACAGATGTGAATTTGTTTTCATAAAGACAATGAGGACTGCAATTTTTTTGGTTTATTTTGCTTTGCTTTGGAAAATAGGACATCATCTTGTTAAAAACATACCCCCTGAAAAATACTCACTTAAGGAGTTGGTAGTGGAATCCAATATACTGATTTTGTCAGTTATAGCGATTTAAATTCAAAATAACAGCAAAAAAGATAATTTCTTTCCTGACTACCTGGTGGCTTATCTTAAATGATTTTATGATCTCCATTTAGCTCCCATATTAGAAAAGCACTGTTAAAACAGAAATGGAGGACTAGGGTACTTTGAGACTAAATGATACCCTTGCCCATACATCATTCAGGATATTTGACAGTATCAAATCATGTTAGACAGGCAATTTAAGGGACTACGTGCATCAGTGGTTTCTACTATACTTGTTTTCTGAATAATCGAAACATTTCTGTCCCTGAAACTGTCAAAATAACTCACACAAAAGTTAAAAAAACCCCAACAAAACACTAAACAAAAATAATTTAATTCCTCTTGGAAAAGCAGTTTAAAACATTCTCAAGTCTTTTAATAAATTAACTACAGACACTATCACAAAATTAACTTTCAATAAAAGACCTTGTGTTCTAGTAAAAAAGGGGCACCAGGATCTTTTCCTAGTTTCCAAAAGCACTCTCCTAGCATGTTGTTCCACATGAATGCCTCTTAAATATCATGTACCTTTCACAGCCATTAGGATTACATTTCCTGTAAAGAAAGTCGTGTAAATTTGGGGGTGATATGTTTATATCCTACATTTTGTGTTAGTTACTTTTTCCCCTTTGATCCATCAGAGCAAGCAACTTATTAAAAAAAAAATTTACAGATGTTACAGCTCTGTGCACAGGGGTGGAGTACAGAATTTATATATATTTCTTTCAGTATCTTGAAAAGTAGTTGAAGAGGTAACTTACAAAGCTAGGGAATAGCCAACTACGTAGATCTAGAAGAGCACTGTGCTGTAACTGAGTTATGGTCCAGAGGATGGGGAATGTCTGGAAAAAAAATATAAAAGAAAAAGCATTAGTAAGATAGGCATAAGTGAGGCTGTATTAATCTTATTTACCAACTGTAATACTATTCCATGTCATTGCCTTGGACTCAAGATAGCCACTTTTTTCTTGCTTTCATCTCCATCCGTTGGACATACACTTGTCTAAATTGAAGAGCCGTGGCGTTTTGGGGTTGGGGTTTCTCTTTTGCTCCTCTTTATTCTTGTGAGATGACAGAGAATGAGTATGGGTTACTGTCAGTGCCAGACCTAGCTAACCTTGAAAAGGGGAGCCAGGCTCAGAAATCTCAGCGCTGTTGTTGCACAGCAGCCTGAATGACAAAGCAGAGAAGGAATGACAAAATGCTGTTTCACTGCAGTGTCAGTGGGCATTGTGACACAGGAAGAACTTAAGAGCAGAGTGCAGTCCTACAGCAGAGATCATCTACTCTGTCCTCAGCAGGGGAAGCTGGTAATTTTTCTGTGCTATAATTAGCCACTGCCAATGAATGCACATTGCGTCACGGGAATTAGTCTTGTGGCATTCTCACCTTTGCCTTCCAAAGTGAAGGAAGTATCTTTCAGTGACAGCTCTTATGCCAAGGGGGTAAAGTACTTAGGGAAAAAATATACCCTCAGATATCTGGTCAAGAATATACAGTCTTCACTGATCAATGCAGTTTAAAAAGGAAAGGTGAGTGGTCTGCTGCTGAGAATATATTGACATATATATATAGCTTCTTGTCCCCAGAATTCCCATCATGAGCACAGCTTGTAGTGTTTTGGTAGTGGTTTTACTTCACATCTGTTCATTTAACAGTGTGTACTTCCCAGATTATGTCAGCTTTGTCCTCTGTAGGTCCTTTAGTGAAGGAGAGGATGTATCTGTTTTCCATCACTGCAGCTTCCTCCCAGGGGACAATCTGGAGATTTTGCAGTCTGGTTTATTGCCACAAACCAGGCAGAACCTGCCACAAATCAATAACATATCTGGTCTCTTATGAACATATTAGTGAATCCTAAGGATACTTGTTCTGATTTGAGTAAAACCTCAGCTGCTGAAATAGCAGCTCCCTGGAAGCAAGTGAAGTTCCAAATCTATGCAAGTCTGTATGTGACCAGCAATTCTGGATCCTCATGAGCAGTACATACTGGATCAGCTACCTAGTGTGGATGGAAAAACTGGATGATTTGTGTAATTGGTCAAAATTTAAAACTCATTGCAATATTAAATTTATTATGCACTTTCTTGTGCATTGTTAGTGTTACTTGACTGATGTTTCTTACAATAGTTTCATGTCATACAACTCGTTGCTTTCTCTGCTTCAAATAAATGCAGTTTCAACTTAAGGTAACTGAGTGGATATTCATAGTTTCATCTTATGCTATTTCTGCAACTGTTAGAGTAGCTGTAGAAACCGCTACCAGTGATAACCACTTCATAAAAAGACAGCTCCAGCTTAGAAAAACCCATACAATGTAAGCAGAAAGTAACTGAACTTTGGCTGGGGATATCTGGGAAGTTAGTACTGAATACACTTATTTTTTCTTGAGCTGGGGATTTATTCAACTTTGTTTTATACCCAACTCATGGGTAACATTTCCCACTCCCCAGCAGTAGCAGTCAGAGAAAGGAATTAAAGCGTTAAACCCATGGCTGAGAGAGCAAAGCATGGCATTTTTCTTAAATAAATAAAATCAGTGTCTACTGTTCTGTTCTCTCATGCACAAAGTTGCCATGTTGGAACCTGATGCAATTCTTAGAAATCTTGCCATTTTTCTTTACACTCTTGTTTTCATTCTTTTCAAAATTAATTCCCTACAATCTCCAACAAGAAGTGCCATTCTAAGCTGCAGGGAATTTTAAAATTCAACAATAATACATGCTGTTAATAAGCCACTGCAGTTACTTAGGCAATTACGATAGCACCTGCTTTCAAAACATAATGGTTTCATTGTAAAATTCTTGGACAGTAGCTAGATTAGAAAGTAACACCATGCTCATTTAGCAGTAATTTTAGAATATGAACATTATGCTATCGCAAGATTACCCCACTGATTTTGTTATAAATGTGATTTGTTTCCTTAACTTATTTTTCTCTTGAACACTTTGCCCACCATGGACAGGTAGCTGTTTTCAATAAACACCAGCAGAAGCCACTTAAGGTGCCAGGTCTCAGAGTCAAGTGAGAAAGCACAACCCTCTCAGCTTTCGTCTCTGGGCAACTCAACCTCTGGATGAAAAAACATGAAATAAAAACCTAACCTGCATGCAATGCGATTGCACCTTGCTTGCAATGTTCTTAAGCATAAAGTACAGGAAAGTAACTATATATACGTGGTCTTGTATCCAATTTTAAGCCAGTCTGCCTAATTTTTGAGATTCAATTATTTAATAGTTGGATGTTGACAGTGCTGCAAAACTAGCTGATGGAGACATTGCATGAAATGAATCACAGTTCCTACAGGTTTTCTGGGGTGTAATGATTTTGCTTGCTTTTGGGGAAGTGGAAGAGAGAGAGATCTTTGTATACAGCAGGAACAGCAGCTAATCACATCCCACTGGGAGAGATCTAGCTTCCTTCTAGACTGGAGACTCGTGTTTCTTGAGCACAGAAGCCAGTCCTTCAGTGGTGGTGTAGTTTTTAGTTGGCTGTAGTACAGTAGCCTGCTGCAGAGATTATTCCAGGGGGTCAGTTTGGAAAATGGCAATACCAATTCCAAAAAAATGGTTGAAACAACACCAGACATCCTCTTGATAGAAAAGCTCATTACCATGAAAGAGTTCTGAGCAAATTACTGTGGTACTTAGGCTTGTTTTACAGATGTAAGAACTGTGTGTCTGCTGCCTCAGAACTTTCTATCTTTTATCCTTACTGTTGTGTACTTGGTAAAATAAATATATGTAATTTATAAGTGTTCTTCTCCTTTGCAAATGTCACATGTTCTAGACAGACCAGTAAATATTATCTCATTTTACAGCTGAATTAAGGGCAGAGGGAAACAGAGCAATTTTCAAAGGATAACATAAGGAGGAACACAAACAGATTCTTTTCATCTATCCTCAGTCTGTTGGACCAGGACCAATCAGCCTGTGGATGCTGAAGGCAGCTCTTATTTCTGCTGTGAGCTGGGCCACTGCAGCTATGTTGTAACAAGAACAAATTCTGCCAAACATCACCTGCACCGCTAACTTTTTTACCATTCTTATCAAAGCACAGGCTGGTTCTCATTTGGGCGATGTCTGGGGAATTCCATGTTGAAGACCTGATCTAGCCCTAACAATGGAGATCTCTTCATGTGGGTTCCATGCTCCATTTTATCTGTGAAGTTCTTGCTAGTGAAAAATCTCAGTGATAGAAGATACCTAGTGCTGAAAGCAATAATCATCTTTCTGTACAGGTGACCTAGGTTCTGTTCAAGTATCTATGTTCGGGCTTTTTGTGTTGCTCTTTTATTACAGCAACTTCTATATATCCTCCCAATACCAGAGTTTCTGTGGCCAAATTTAGCATGAAAGACACAAGCAGAGGCAATCTCTACTTTTTAAGAGTTCACAAACGGAAACTAAATATACAAGCATGCCCTGTTGCATGTTACTCTCCTCACAAAAAAGCAAGAAAATTTTCCAGATTGATTTTCCAAACATATCAATATTCCAAATAAAAAATAAACAGGGGAGGAAAAACATGCTGATAAAATCCTGAAGAATCAATCTACCTCTGGAATAAGAAGGTCCACATAGGGTGTTAAACATGGGTAACAGAAGGAAGATGTCACACCTGCCTGCTAAACCTCCTGATGTTGACTAATCTTAAGTTCTGACCCCATAATGTGGTCCCTGAAGATAGATTACTGTAGAAAACACTGTTCTTTCCTGCAGGACTGAGCAAGCCTGAAGCTTACTTTTTCCACCTTAAAGCAAACAGGAAGTCTGCAGCCAAATTGCAGGGTGAACAAGCATGTCCTGGGCTCTGGTTCAAACTGGGTTTCTAAAGACCACTTTTCACTTCCACTTTGGTTAAGAACCTCATTCAGGTTTCATTTTCTTTATAAGTTTGCCGTAATCTATGACTTTCGGACTTTGATATCCCAAACCCATCCATGACTCATGTCAGCTGATCCCTACGCAACAGGCGGGGCACAGGGAGAGCAATTCCTCTCTGCAACATGTGCAGATGGACTTGCAGTGTGCTGAGTGCAGCGCTGATCAAAGGCAGCACAGCGGGGAAGGGGAGCTTCCCCGAAATGTCAGCTGTGCTCCCAGTACCACAGCCAGCATCCAGAGAAGGCTGGAAGAGCAGAAGAATGTGGGGAGGAGGAGGGTAGGGCAGAGGCTCTCAACTTCAGTGTGGAGTTGTTTGATTGAGGACTGGAGGATTTACCTTATGTATTCTTGCCTTGGAAAGTCTCACAAAGGAGGTTACATCACGACATGTGATGTATAATCTTTACAGGAATAACCAAGTGTTTTACTCTTTCATTATCTTGTCTAATAGCCAGCATCTGCCTAGACAAGAAGGAATTATCTTAGGACATCATACACAGTCATTATATGGATAAATTTAGGTGAGGTAAGGAACTTAGACACTCTGAGATCACAGGAATATTCCCACTAGCTAAAGATGATGATTCATCAGGAAATGTTAATGTAGGGTCATAGGTAGAAAAGTAATAGGCCAGAAGCACAAATAAGTTGGATTTATCTTCAACTTAGCTTCCAGTATTTTCCAGCAGGAAAAGTGCACAGTTGATTTGGGCACATACAGTGGGATTTCAGTACGCTGAGGGAGGAGAGAGAACTGTGCTTCAATCAGGATCATGTGAAGAAGGAGACAGGTCTTGTAGGATTGTGCTGCTTCGGCTTTCCTGCTCATGCTCTGTGCAATATGCTACTAGCACTTGATACATGCACTCATGGTAACGAAGCACCTTGAACTAAATGGTGGTGTCGCGACCAAGGGATTAACCTTAGAGTCTCTAGGTCTGGATGGATTGTCTAAATTGACCCAGAATGGCCGCATGCTTCCCACTTTATCATCTGCCTATACAAGGAGGATTTTCTATGCCAAAAAATGGCCAGTCTCCTAGACATAAAAATAAAATAAAATTAAATAAAAAATAAAATAAAGACACATGTGATCGGTCTTGTTCTGTGCAGATTATTGCCAAAAAATGAGGTGGATGGGCCTGTCCCTGTTACATTAAACCTCTCAGCACCCATGTTATCCTACCTCATTCACACGAAGAAAAACTTTCAATCTTTTTACTTCAGTATTTACAAGACCATCAACATGGAATATAACTTGAATGCAGCAGGGTGATGACAGGTAATTATATACAACCTGTAAGGCATAAACCACGTATTACTAAAGCCATGTTCCTCGCCTC
>VZRR01000441.1:13608-59357 GCA_013398015.1 Oreocharis arfaki
TGCCTGGGCGCGTGCGCGGCCCCGCCCCGCAGCGCGTGCGCGGCGGGAGCATCCCGGGTCGGCGCGCGGGGGGCCGGCGGGAGAGTCTGGCAATGGTGCTGGAGACTCTGGCCCGCATCGTCAAGGTCCAGCTGCCCGCGTACCTCAAGCGCCTGCCCCTGCCCGAGAGCGTCGGCGGCTTCATCCGCCTCACAGGTAGGCGGGGGGAGCGGGGCCCCCTTCCCGCGCCGGCGGCGCCGTCTGTCCTGCCTGGGATCCGGCTCCCAGCCTTCGCTCCAGGCATCGCCCGCTCTCTCCCGGCCGCGTCACAGAACGGGAAGCCCCAAACCTTAAACGGCTGTAGCAGGACGATGATCCTACAGGAGGTGTAGGTGCCCTGTGGGCAGGGGAGCTGCCAGGATGAAGTGCAGGGACAGAGTGAAACATTCGCGTCTGAAATTCCTCTGGAAACCGACCCCGGCGAGCCAGAGGCCGTGCGCGGAGAAGGATTGGGATTTAGCCGGAGACCTAAAGCACGGCCTCTTCCTCTTCTTCACAGGCCAAAGACAGCATCTGTACCGACTTAAAAAAATCTCTCTCTGGGAACCTGTCACATACATAAAGTTAGGGTTTTTTTTTTAATTTCGTAATTTTTGTAAGTATTTTCTGTGTGAGGGAGTAAAAATACCAGTTCATTGATTGTAGCCCTGTCACAAAGTGAACAAGAAAGAGAAGTGAGTAGTGGCGAGTTCTGTGGGTGTTCAGCGCACCCATTACTATTACTGAGGCTCTGGGTGCCCAGGCTCGGCTGTGATAACACAGGCAGGCCCTCAAGCTGTGTCAAGTGACAGGATTAGTTCCGTGATAAGAAAGGAGGAATACTCTCCACGGAAAGTAGACGTAGCAAGAGTCCTCAAAGTGCAGAATCAACCTTATATCTTGCAGCTCTAACACTGTGACTGTAAGAGTGTTGGAAAATTGTTAAATTTAGAACAGGCACAGTTTATTTAAAGCCGGGTTTGAGTACTTATTTCTTTCCAGCATGTTGATGCTGCTTTTGAACTGCAAGTCCCATTATCAAAGCTCTTTTAAATTAACTGTTCTTCTTCCACAACTACTCTCCTATATGAAAAAGAAGTTAATTATATTTACCAAATAGAGAAATTCAGCTGCTATAAAGTTGGGAAGTAGGGGATAAAACAAACTACAGAGCAATGCAGCTTCTCCTGTTCCTAATATTTGACAGTTTCCTAATGAAGTCATTGTCTTGAAATTTGTTAAGCTTAGTAGTGTTTTAGTATCTTATCGCTTCACTTGTCTAACTATGTCTTTCTGTAACAGGATAATTTGTGCAGTCTCTATATTCACAATGTGTTGTAGTGATACAGTTTATTCTGAAAACCTCTGAAAGGTTTGGTCTGTAGACCAAAATCAGGACTTTGGGGTTTTTACATAGTGTGATCAGTGGGGGACAATTGTTTTGTTGTCACATTGTTTACCCCATTGACTTCAAGGTACTTCCTTGAATTTGGAGGGAGGGCAAGAAGCAAACAACTGATTTCTTAAGTGTAGACCAAACATGTGAAATGTCAGTCCCAGAAATATTAAACAAAAGTAAAAGAAGGAGCTGAGTCAGAAACTGCTTTGAAAACTGCTAGGATTTAATGAGCATACCTGAAAAAATCCACTGCCTCTAGTTCTTAGTGACTTTTTTGATTGGACTCTAAAAACAGGACACAAAGTTATATTTAAAAATACGTGGCTATTGAGAGAATGTTTTTACAGTTTTAAATTTTTTTTCAATAGTAAGCTAGACTAGTATCTCCTGCCATGCTTACACATATTCCTGTCAGGATGAATATGAACGAAAATTTAGGGGAAAAAGGCAAAACTGTACAAGGTGCTTCAAGTTATGGCATAGGGTAAATGCAACACAGTGAGACTTTTGAGAAAGTTATTGTAGGACACTGCAGCCTAGGCACCTAAATGAAAAAATTATCATCTCTCAGTGCTTAAAGGTTATTGAAAGTCATTGAAACGTCATTGCTCATTGGAGAGTCGTGTGCCTGCTTGCACACAGAGCTGCTGTCAGTCTTAAGTTTCATCTGAGAAAATGATTGCTTGAGCAAGTGCTGCATCTTCTGTCTTGTGGTCTTTGTCCTGTCCTAAAGTTACAATCCTCTAAGAGCAGGAGATTCCCAATCCTGGGGTTATTTTGCAGTGAATTATCATTAGGGAAAGACTATTAGACAACAGAGAAAATTAGATTAATGTTCCATTTTGTGTTTGCTACTATTACAAATTACAGAGTATATTCTTTGGCAAATGGCATACTTTGCTTCTTTTTGGAAAGTCAGAAGTAACATTGATCTAAAAACTTTTAAAGTGCATTAATATTTGCTCTTTGGTGGCATCTATTGAACTTAAGCAGGGACCAGCACTATGAAACACTCGCTAGCATAGACTTTGTTTGCAAATGCAGCCCAGAATCCAGATTTGCAACAGTGCAGTCTTTTCTTAACTCTTTCATTGCTTCTGTAAACTCTCACTAGCTTGCAGGCAGATGCAGCTTCAGTTCCTGTAGTGCATCAGTTGTAGAAACAACAGACCAAAAGTATATGGAGCACCTTGGTTTTTTTATAGGATGTTATATAGTGTGCTGATTAAAGATCTGGACACCTGTTGTCTGTTGTGACCTTACCAAACCAGAATGAAAATCTGCTTGTTGGAAGAGAAAGACTTTTAACATCCAGTGCAGGTAAAAACACTCCTGACGGTAAAGGCAGTGGGGAATGAAGGAAAGAATGTTTGACTTTGGGTTTAAAAGTGGATATGTAAATTATCATGCTGTGCTGCTCAGAAGCCTCTTTCACTGTCTTGTCATACCTGCTTTAGCCTTCCCTTCTCAAGTTCAGTGAAATGGACAGTGTTGAAAAGCATTGCTTTTTGTCCTGGAAGATGTAATTAAAATGGCATAGACATTTACCTCAGAATAGCAAACAACCAAAACCAGTCAGGATAGATCTGCTTATTAGTTCTGAAAAGAATGTAATTAGGAAGTACTTTGAATTTGAATGAAGAATGTCATCAGTTTAGAGAATATACAAGCACAATGCAAATATTCCTTTGAGTGGTAGTTATTACTTGTTAAAATTTTGGTTTGCAGTTGAGCTGTTACTGTAAGAAGCTGCTTTTGGATCTGCATAGGGTTATTTCCACAAAAATTAGCTGAAACATAGTCAAAGATACCAAAAGACTAGTTGATGGAAAACAAGCAGGGAACACTTGCTTTGATTTTACTCTCAGTGGCTGGTGTGTACCTTTGTTGACAGTGTATGTGGTTTTTTTTCGTTTTGGACACGTTACTGTTGGACTAAAAATTAAGACAACCTCTCCTTGAAAATGTCCATGGCCTCAGCTTCTTGGAATTCTCTGGTTTCTGATACTTTCCAGGACTTACCTTTGGGATTGGTCTCTATCTAACACAAGTCTGAAGACTAATCTGTTTGATACGCTACTCTTCATTTCTCGCTCCAAAATCTGCCTCTCCCCATGCAGCAGAACTGATAAGGAATCTCCACAATCAATGTAATGGCTGAATTCTGAGTTGTCAGCTGTGGAAATAAACAGTCTTGTGAATTGCCTTACATCTGCTTCAGAAAGGTATGAATGGCTTCAAAAGCAGAGCAGTCTACACTTCTGGGAAGACATCATTGCTTTAGTTTGGCTGAAGGGTTTTTCCCATCCCTGCTCACCCAGCCCAAATATCTCTGACAGTGTCTTGTATTTCATGCCTTAGAACATGATCATGTTGATTTTTCAGTTTAAACATAGGAGCTTCAGGCAGTCTTTTGGCAATAACAAGGCCAATAACAAGTTTATAATTAGTGTACCCGAATGTAATCGGGGGTTTTCTAGAGATTCCCAGATGAGAAGTAAGCACAGAATGTACTGGCTAGTAAGGACAAAACTATTTATCAGCAGTTAGCTTGGTGCAAATACTAAATAATAACCATCCTAAATAATAGCCTTGTACATCCTATTCATTTTTTTTCCTAATTTCCTTTCTCAGAGGTTACTGCTATCATGTTCCTCTTCCACTTGAATGAACCCAACTGGCTGTGAGTCATCCATAGATGTGACTGCTCTTCTGATTTCGATGCTCTGTCAGTGTGAGACGTGTCCTTTTTGTGTGTCAATCCTAGCCCAGTTATATTCATCACACACTTGATAGATGCCCTGGTCCTGGTGTGCCTCTTGGAATGTCTGTTCTGTCTTGGAGGTCAGAGGAGTAGCTTTGTTGAGATCCACATTTTTGCCAACAGTGAGGTTAAATACTAAGTTTGGAATTTTTTTTCAGTGACCAAATATTTTCCCTCTCTTTTGAAATACATTCCAAGTCAGTCCTTCAGGTAAGGTCAGAAAGTGCATTTGGATTTCTGATGGAATTGAGGGAGTGTTCTGGAAAAGCAGTGATAGAAAAGGAATGATAGAAAAGGCAAACAGGCACTGCTGTCCAGGAAGCTCAGGATTCTGTGTAGCTAAAAGCTGCAGCTTGTTGGAGGAACTAAGAAAAGAGCACCAGAGATTAATGTATTGCAGTGAGTCTTAGTGAATGTTGTGAATTGTGGTGTGTCGGGACTGCTGCAATGACTACTGAGGCTTCTTGCAGTGCCTTTAGCATTTATGCAGCTGTGATGCATTTCCAGATAAATGCACTAAATGTGGCTGTCACATCGAAGGCAATGAAGAACAAAAAATTAGTCCCACAAATTGTTTTCGTTACATGGTCTGGTTCCAGAAAACTCACATCCTTAAGAAAAATCCACTGGATTCTAACTGAAAAACTATTAGCATAAACATGTTATTAGTACAAATAATCAAGCTGTACAGAATAATGTATTTTCTGAGAGCTTCAACCCACCTGGCATCCTTAGCCTGCTCTGTTGTGTTTTCTTTCTTGTACATCTTCATTTCAAAAACCAAATTGTAGAACAAAATCTTTCTATGTTCTGATCCTAAATAATTTAGAAGCGTAACTTGATTGCAGTGACTTGTCTTAAAAAGTGCTTGTGTAGCTATTTGTGCTCCAGCTCATTATACTTTTTTCTTCTAAAATATTTTTAAACTCCCTTCTATGTGAGTGTTCAGATTTAATATATTCTCCAGAAATTTAGAAAAATGCTCTCAACCTTTAGTGTACCATGGTATTGAAATGGCACTGGAGTATTGTCACAGCACGTTTTGCTGGAAAAGTGGGTCCGCCTTATATATATAGATAGATCTTCTACCTGTATTTATATATATGTATAAATGCCAAGTATTTATGAATTTCTTAAAAAGTCTAGTAAGTCTTCTCTCACCAGTATGCCTAGAAGATTTATAATGATGTAGCAGGGCAGCCAGATCTGCAGTGGATACTTTCATCTTTTACCTGTACTTGAAAGAAGTTCCTTACCTTGGTAAAAAGCAATTTTCTGTGACTTGACCTACTGATCTTAAATCTCTTTCTTTCTCTATGTTGTAGAAACTGGTTGCAGATCCCTGAGCAAACAGAGGTCTGAAAAATAAAACCAGAAAGATTGGTGAAGGTTTTGCCAGTGCTTTAGGCTTGCCCATTTTAGTTAATCTTTTATTTGTTTTGTATTTATTATCTTCCATCGAATCGTCTTCTAGGGCGATAAAATTCAATTTCAGATGAAATTCTAGGACTTAGATTTTTCTTTGGCTACAGTAAATCCCAAGACTGAATCCATGCGTTTTTTTTTTCTTCCTTGAGACTTACCAATGGAACTTTGTTTGCCCTGAGGGCCCTGCTGACTGAGCAGCCCCATTCCATACCCTCAGCCTAAGCCATTTGAAAGCAGCTGATGCTGCACCATCCTGGAGTGATGTCAGGAGCCACCCTAAATCCCACCTTATCTTCAGTTTCAGAATGGCTGCGGTTGCTGCCTTTCCTGGGCGTGCTGGCCTTGCTCGGGTACCTTGCTGTTCGTCCCTTCCTCCCCAAGAAGAAACAGCAGAAGGATAGCTTGATTAACCTCAAGATCCAGAAGGAAAATCCAAAAGTAGTGAACGAGATAAACATTGAAGATCTGTGCCTCACTAAAGCTTACTGCAGGTGTTGGCGTTCGAAGACGGTAAGACATTGTGCTACTGTAGGATTAGAGATTGAAATTTGCACATTTTTTGTCACTGCTTTGGTGGTGGATTGCTCTGTGTGGAGTTGTTGCCTTTGTCTGGAGGTGGAACATGTTCCTGAATTTTCTAGAATGGCACAGACCTATCTACATGCAGAAAGCAACTGTAGAAACTTGAAAGAAACACAGTAGGGCTTTTCTAGAAATGTTGAGAGTGACCACATGTGAGTAGAATAAAACCAAGCAAACCTGTTTTACTATTTGGAAATACACTGCAGCTAAATAAAAGATAACTGCTCTTTTTTTGCAGAAAGACGATGCTTAGAAAGTTGTTCATATTAGAATGAAAATAAGGCTGGGCTTGAGTTGATGAGGGAGATTTCCATCTGGTCCAGAGCAGTGAGATGACTGGTTTGGATAGTCCATATCCCCCAAATCAACTGGATGTGAATGAAATGAAATGTAAATGAAATGAAATGTATTTCATCTAGCCTCAATTTTAATTTCCTGATTCAATTTTGGATGTCCTGACCACACTCTGGTTTTGTTCTCTCTGGACCAAATGCTTTCATTTTTTAATTTAAAAGAAAGCAGCCTGAACTGAAGCAGCTCACTCAACTGTTCTCACTTTGGACTAATCGCTTCAGACAAGTATTTCAGCTTTTCTTTAAAAAGTACTTTCTGGTTGCAAATGACTAAATCTATTAAGAGCACTCTTATTAGTTCTCAATAAATCTTAACCCATTTGTAGCTGCGATGGCTACTTTGTTTGCTGTTCTTTCATGGAAAAGGCTTTGTCCCTGACTTTGTGTCTAAGAACAGCTATTTTAGGATCTCACAAACTTAGTTACCCATTAACAGTGTTTGTTTTCCTTAGTATCATGTGTCCTGTGTCTGATAGGAGGCAGGGAGTTTGATGTTGAACCAGGGCATCACAGGAGGAACTAGCAACATTATCAAAGTGCTCAAGCCACAGGAGGAAATACAGAAATCACCATGCAGTTGCTGTACAGAGTTATGCTAATTCCCTGTGTGTGTTTTCTTTCAGTTCCCTGTCTGTGACGGCACCCACAACAAGCACAATGAATTAACAGGAGATAATGTAGGTCCACTAATACTCAAGAAGAAAGAAGTATAGCAGATGTTTAATCTAGATCATCACTGATAAAAAGTCTTTTATACCGTTGTAGTTGCAAGGGACAGCGTTTTATTATGTGATTCGTATTATTTAGTTTCATGATTGCTGTAGATTTCTTTTTGGAATAAACTGCATTTAGACAGTGATGAATTTGTCACTGTTTTGGTACCTTATTCTGAGAAGAATTTTGCCTGCTTTGGGAAACTGTAAAGTACCTATCTCTGTAAATAAGTCGTTTATTTCAAGAATAAATTGACTTTCTACAACTAAGCCTAAAACTGTCACTATTTCAGGCTATGTAAGTGCACTTTTCTGTTGATTTTCTTCTGCTGAGAAATCATGTTTTATTTTGCTTTTCGGGAAAAAATTTAACTGTACTTAAGTGGGGGAGAAAAAGATACCAAATTCCTCCTTTGTGAATATATATTCAGACAGGCAGCAGATCAGTGTTAAGTCATGCAAGCTGAAGGTCTGGTGCCTAAGTGGGCAGTTTGTTGGTCTTACACAAAGCAGCCCAGCTCAGACAAAACCCACACTGCTGAAAAGTTTCATGCAGCATCCCAGGTGGAGTGCTGGCAGTTCCAGGCCATATATAAACTAAACTGCTGAGCGGGTCAGCCACCAGTGTTACCCCTTTATTTTGGGCCCTGTGTTGATGGTAAGGAAACACAAATTTGCTTCCTACAAATTCACTTGCACTATAGTCACTTCTTTTTGTAACAGGAATTTTCAAGGGATGAATGGGTTAAACGACAACTGAGGATGAAGAGCTGAGCTGTTCTCTTGGCCTGTTACCCATTCAGAATTGTTATTTAGGCAAGTCAGAACGTTGCTGTGGTGAGGCTTAATTTCAGAATGCAGATAATTACTACTTACCGAACTGCTAGATTTCTAATTAATTATTCTGAAGTGCTTAATTCTCCCATGAAGTAGTGTATCCATCAGTTTAAAAATAAGAATTTCATGCATGCTGTAGTTTTAGACAATGGTACAAAGACAGATTTTGTACGTTTAAGATGTTCCTTAACAGCATTTCATTTGACCCATTGTTAGGTGGGAAGCCCTAGAGCTGCTGCCAAAGCTGATCACCACAGTGCTGAAATAGAAGGCAAGTCAGAAAGCTGTTCTCACATAAGGCATCTTGCAGCAGCAGCAGAATTAAGGTAGATCATTCCTCCTCATTTGTGACAGTTGTAGTTCTAGGTACCAAAACCTCTTGCCTTGCAGCAAAAGATGGCAGATTAGGATGTGACTGTGTGTTAAATGCCTTCTATAAAGAAGTATGTGACAGAACCATGGTATAATGTTCATTGTTCAAATGCTTTATGGTGGTCTTACCTTAATGGATGAGCAAACCATAAATTTATTAGGATATAACATTTATAATAGAGAAAAAATATAAAGGTGTCTTATACATCTGTAAGTGAAAACTGAGTATATAGAATACCAGGTCCCTTGGGTTTGGTGAAGAAATTACTGTGAAATGTAAAGACCTGTCTTTGACATTTTTTTTCTGGCTTTAAAATCCACAGTCCACTGTAGCAGACTCATTAGACATAGTCCTGTATGTGCTTCCAGCTTTTATCAGGATACTTTTGTATTCAAATACAAAACATTTTCCTCTGAAATCAAAACCAAACCTGTTAAATTAAGACAAACCTTGTTAAAGTGAGTAATACAGCAACATGGTTTTGTTTCTCCCCAAAAGCTCCTTGAAGAGAAGGATAGTGTAAGGTTTAACCTCTTGACTCTGTGTTCAACACAGCTTGATTATGTAATTATTTTTTTCTCCCTATTTGCTCTTAGATGAGATAGTTTAACAGCAATCTACAAACATGGCTATAGGATAACCAGGAGCAATTTTTTTGTTTGTGCTTATGTCTGTAAGGGAATGGAACACATCTGTAGTGTTGCAAGAGCAAGTCACAGTTCCTTTGTAGAAAGGACATTTTAGTAATTTCCCCAAGATAATAATATAATGAGAACCACAAGCAAGGTAAATCATCATTCCCTTCCATTTCAAAAGCTGTCAGGGTAATACTGTCCCATGTCCATGGAACTTTCTATAGGAAGTCTCAAAGAAATTACTGATCCGTTCTATATAAAGTCTCCAGAGATAGATAGCTAAAAGCTGAAGTGCCTGTCTGGCTTTGTATCTCACCAGCAACTGAGCAAGCTGAACCAATTACCTGACTTTTCTAATTTAATTGGGAAGTTCCACACAAAGGAATAAATTTGCCCTAAATGCTAATAAAGACCAGAAATGAGGTAGTAGGACCAGGTCTTCAGTCTTGATGCAGAATCTGGGGAAACTGAAATTGGCATGTACTTATTTACTCTACAAGAACAGCAATGCTTACCTTTTTTTTCATTATTAATTTGAACATAGTTATAATAGACTACAAATAAACTTGTAAAACAGGTTGAAAGAAAGGTATCTGACTTGGGGCAACTACTAGACAAAGTAAATGTAACCAAAGTGCAATTGACCAAAAATTTATCTCTTGCACTCTCTATTTAAAAAGCAAGATGCGGAAACTGTCATCCATTTTGTGGCTGTATTACACCATGACTTTCACAGTTAATTTTAGACTTCAGTTTAAATTCCATAAAAAGCTCCGTTTGGCTGAAAAAGAGAGAGTAAGCAGTGATTATAATCACATTATCATCACATCCCCTGGCCTGTGCGACTCCCTGCTTCCAGATGGCCAATTTCTGTCTTTTCCCATATGCTGCCTGCTGTAGCTGCTGGATGCTGGGAACACTTTCTGCTGTCAGACCATTCTGCTGCAGAGGTTCTTGTGAACCTTCTGGAACAGCATGCTCAGAGTTCCCCCACACTATGCCTGTGATTATGTCTGTATGACAGCTGGACTCTCTGGTTATCAGTTACTGCACATTGTGCTCTAATTTTATTTCCTGCAAATAAGAGACTACCATGGCATAATGATTTTATTGGCTTGAATTTATGCCTTATTCAGTAATGATTTCCATGGCATTTTGTTGAAAGGGAGCTGGTATTGAATGTCATGATTCACCCACACTATCTATGATAAAAGGTGAAATCGAATCTCTCGAAGTTAGCTGCTATTTAAAAGCAGCTGAAATTGTCATGATACCTACTAAAAAACCCCAGTCTCTTAGGTTCTTAGTCCTGATGTAATATATCCTTTAATGAAAAGATGCAAGTATTTTCTTCCTTTCTTTAAGACAAGGAGAGGAACATTATAAAGCATTAAAACTTTTAATTTTAGATCTGCAGGTCTATGTAGTAGCTTCAACCTGATTCTTGTTGAAGATTTAATAAAAGCTTGGGGAAAGGGGTCTCATGAGGAATACCTACATAAAATGGCGGGGAAAGAAAAATTGGTTCAATCTCATTTAGATGAGCAAAAAAGATGACAGTTTTCATTGGTATAGCTTATTGAGGCACTCAGAATGGTGAAAGTGATCTAATGTGTAATTAAGAGTGCACTGAGGTTAAGGGAACATGGTAAATCCCATTTATGAGATGCTGTTATGCTGGTGAGGAAGTATTAGAGGCTATCACGAACAAGAGCTCTTTATCAGAGGATTGCTTTCGTACTTAAGGTTGTGTCCAAATTTAAAGGGCTGTAACCCTTACAACATCACACTTCTGTTATTGAACACATTCCAAATTTGGCATAGTGATTCCTGTGGGAGGATTCTACTTTTTATAAAACTTTACAGAAAAGTGAACTCCTGTAAGTTTTACTCAAGTAGAACTGTTTTGTAGACAGTCACTGATGAACTGAACACTGTATTCCCTCATCTTGTCAGTTAGGTTTACCAACATTACAATTTCCAAATACTTAACCTCCTATTAAAACTCCACCTATTTCACAGAATTGTAGAATCAATGAGGTTGGAAAAGACCTCTGAGATCATTGAGTTCAACCTATGACCACCATGTCAACCAGGCCATGGCTCTAAGTGCCATGTCCAGTCTTTCCTTAAACACCTCCAGGGAAGATGATTCTACCACCTTCCTGGGCACTCCATGCCACTGTTTAACAATGCTTTCTGTGAAGAAATTCCTGGTAATGTCCAACTTAAACCTCCCCTGGTAAAGCTTGACTGTCCTCTCATCATGTCACTAGTTGCCTGGGAGAAGAGGCCGACCCCCACCTGGCTACACCCTCCTGCCAGGGAGTTGTAAAGTGGTAAGGTGCCCCCTGAGCCTTCTTTTCTCCAAGCGGAACACCCTCAGCTCCCTGAGCTGCTTCTCATAGGACTTGTGCTCCAGACCCTTCACCAGCTCTGTTGTCCTTCTCTGGACTCACTCCAGCACCTCCATGTCCTTCTTGGAGTGAGGGCCCAGAACTGGACACAGCTCTCGAGGTGTGGCCTCACCAGTGCTGAGTACAGGGGGACAATCACTGTCCTGGTCCAGATGGCCACACTGTTGCTCATCCAGGCCAGGAGGCCATTGGCCTTCTTGGCCACCTGGGCACACCCTGACTCATGTTCAGCCACCGTTGACCAGCACCCCCAGGTTCTTTTCCACTGGGCAGCTTCCCAGCCACTCTGTCCCCAGCCTGTAGCACTGCCTGGGGTTGCTGTGACCCAAGGGCAGGACTTGGCCTTGTTGAACCTCATTCTGGTGGTCTCAGCCCATTGATCTGGCCTGTCCAGATTCCCTGCAGAGCCTACCTGCCCTTCAGCAGATCAGCATTGCCACCCAACTTGGTGTTGTCCATGAATTTACTGGGGGTGCACTCAATCCCCTCATCCAGATCATCAGTAAAGACACTGAACAGGACTGGGTCCAGAGGACAGCAGGAGTGCATGTGAAGTAGGCAGAACAGGCACAGAAGTCCAGGGATGACACAATAATGACCAAGGACAGCAGCCTTAACCATTGCTCCAGCTTCAAACCCATCAGGTGCAGTTTGAAAGCATCTTCCTTTCAGGTCAGGAGACGAACTGAACTAAAGATGGTACATTCCCAAGGCAGCAGAGAGAACAGCAGTTAGAAAAATATAATGTACTTGACAACTGTTAGGGGAGAACTTAACAAAGAATTTCCTGGTATTTTTATCATTGTGCTGGAACTGCAGGCTATGAAATTTAAGCACTTCTCAGGAAACTTGCTTTTTGCTTGGAGAGGAAGGCTTATTCAAAGGCATGTATATTGAGCTGTATACAGCTCATCTGTATACAGAGGCATATGACACTCTGCAAATAGTACAGTGTCAACATTAGAAGTATTTAAGTAGTTACAGGTATTTTTGTACATTTTTTGTTTTGCATATTAAAAATGTAGAAGCTAAAATAGAGATGATTAGTTTTTACTAATGCCAAAATCTAGACACCATCAAATGTATTCTACACAGTGTCCTGTAAAATGAGTTCAGTGAACTGTAGTGTAGACATCTGCAGGAGGGTGTTGTCCACCTCAGTCACAGGCACAATCTAATAGCCTTACCAAAAAATAACAAAGTAACTTCCAGTTTCTGAGGGATGCTGTACTGACTCCATGTCTCAGAATGGAGTTAGTAGCAACTTACTTGGAGCTAGTTATTTGTACAGAACGTAGCAGAGGAAGACAGATTTGCTCGTATCTGTCAAGTGGTACCAAACCTAAAAGGCAAGAGCAGGATTTTGATCAACAGAGGTTACTCCTGGCTGTAGGATAGCATCTCTCCCTTGGCATCATGTTGTGTGAAGGCTGAGGTGCACAGGTGAAGCAGCAGCCATCCCAATCCCGTACAACCCTCTCCCAGTCCTTATAGGCATCCCACAACCCTCGTCCCATTTTCAAGCTCCGTCCTTTTTTCTGGCACCACCAACACCTGTATTACCACAGTCCATGACGGCCCCAACTGTCTCTTTGAGCCTGTAAATACCACTTGCTGTTCCTTGCTACAACCAGAGCTGACGGTCCCTTGAAGGCACAAAGGAGTGCATCAGCTGTGAGGAAGAACAGCAATAGGAAAAGGCAAGTTTTGGAACACAAATGAGGAAGGAGAGGGAATCACCAACCCACGGCAGGACTTGTTCACTATGTGTCAGCAGTCTCTTACTTGGGAGTTGCTTTCTTTGAGTTGTAGAACTTGTCATCTCACAGCCCAGTTTCAACCATCAAGAAGTTATTCACATCAGTCTCCATTTTCTTCTGTTTGTATTCCACCTCATGACTCCACTCCATGCCTGAAAAATTCTGACCCTCTCCCTGGCCTCACCACCCACACATTTCAAGTAACTTGACTGCTAACTTGTCAGTGACTCACTGCCAGGTCATCTTATTCACTGTATGTTCAGCTATTTCCTCTCAAGGCACCATCATCACATAAAAATATTTCATAGAACTCCACCAGGGCTGCTTCAAAAATAGCAGGGGTAACTGATAGTTTTAGTTTCCTCCAGCAAGACTAGAGACACGCCATCTTTACTCAACAAAAGTGTCAGGGTTGAAGGACCAGACTGCTGTAGTTGTCTTAGGAAGGTTCACAGGCCTCTGCCTCTTCTCCAAAGTCAGCACCTTCCTGATCCTCCTTGCTATTTGTTTGAGCCTTCTGCAAAAGTCTGGGCCCTGCCAAGCCAATAACCAGGGCTCCAATTGGAGCAGTGATCAAGATAGCCAAGAAAGCTATTGTCAGTACATCCATTCCATACTTTTCCAGTTGCTCATCTTGATGCCGTCTTGCTGTATCCAGGGCAAGAGAACCTATTGCAGCCTGCAGGGAAGAAAACATTGCTGAGATGGAGCAAGTAATCTTTAGCACTGAATGAGGGAAAAAGGGGACCTATCATCAATCAACATTTCACATAAATTTGACATTTTTAGTACATTCAACCCGTTTGTTTCTAGGCCATACATAGCAAAGTAAACATTTTATTACACCTATGAGAACAGTTTTCACTTGGCTACGCTTGGAATTTCCTAAGCTAATGAGTTTATCTGGGTGGCTTCCTCCTGTGAAGAACATTGCTTAGCTGCCATTTTATCCACGTTTCTGGAGAATGTGTGATTAATGAAATGGGCCAGTATATCGTATATTGCAGCTGTTAAAATACCACACTTTGAGAATGTATCCTGACAATAGTCAACTAGTAGCAGCTTCTGAAAATTTAATTCACTGATGTAATAAGCCTTGCCTGTTTTGATTATAAACTTTTGTTTGCAAGTAATCATGCTATTGAGGCAATGTCTAAATGACCTGACGATCACTGAAGTGAAGGAGCAGGATTGTAGCCAGCCTGAAGCATCTCTATTAATATTGCTCTCAGACTACTTATTACCAAAATAATCACAAACTGAAACCCATTCTGAGTCTCTGATGTGATTGTCCTTGCAGACACTTCATTTGTAAGAGGGAAATGCTTTTACCTTTGTTTTGAGAGTTCTCAGAATCTGTATGTGAAGGCACAATAATCAGCAATGGCTGAGATATTGTTAAACTTCCTGTGGTATATGTACGATTCACTGTCATTATAAAGAGTAAACCCAGGATGCGAGCAAAACACCTGCACATAGAAGGTTCTCCATACACTTTTCATGCAGACTTAAGGTGGTTTAGATTATGAACTGTCAGTACACTACACTCTGCTGTCACTGAGCCTGAACCTTTCCCTGCTCACTGCTGTGCTAGTTACAGGGAGCTTTGCTAAGGAAAATAGATTTACCCTAGAATGAAAGTGACATTGGATTGTTTACCTGGACAGTGGCTTTGGGAATCCATGCCAGTGAGACAAATACCTTCTCCTTGAAATTAAACCCAGCAAAAGACACCATCAGGAACGTTGCTATGATTCGCACAACGAGGGCAATGCCCAATATAGCAACACAGAGCCCTGCAACAGACAAACACTTCTCAGTACTTTTGTGCATAGGTGCTTCTGGTTCTTTGAGTTTTTTTGGGTCAGCCATAGTCTGCTTGGTTTTAGATTTCTTTGTAGAGATTCTTTCAAAGCCAGTAATGAAAGCTGGGTAATTTGTGAATGATCTTACCAACGGTTTCAGGCCTAAGAGATGTAACGGATACTTCTGCTCCAATTAATCCAAAAAGAAAAGGTTGAAAGATATTCCACGCAACTGCCACAATTTTTTCTATTTCCCTCTGCAATGGAAACAAAACTAATCTGTAAATTCACAAAAAGATGGCCAAGTAGACACAACAGTTAAGTAATCATAGGAGTAAGTGGAAATGTTTCATAAAGATTGTGCAGAATTGCCCCTCTTTCTTTGACCTAATACTAAAAGATTCAAAATCAGTTGCACATCTTTTGAAGGTCAGACTGTGTCTAGCTGTCCTAGTAAATAAATGTTTGATGTCTTGAGAGGAGAAATAAAAAGCATTGATGCTTGAACAGTAACAGAGCAGTTTTCAGACAAGAGGAGGAAATTAAAGCATTGTTGATTTTCAGTGTTTAGAAAGATGTAATTTCAACAGCTTTGCCATGAAGTTTCTGAGCCTTTGGGACCTGCATGCTTTAACACGTTCTTCCATCTGTACCTGAGCAGAGTCAGACTCTGCTCATCCTGCACTCAGTTGGAGGCCTCTCTCCATGTCAGCAGGAGCAAACTTAGTCTGAGCAAGTCTGAAATCACATACTAGGAAGAAATGCTGAACTTTCCACTGCAATATAGTGTATAAAGGCAAAACCATCTTTTCTCCTCATGTTTGAACTTTACACAATTTTCCTATAACAACTGCTGCCAGGATAAACAGGAATCTTCCACTTGTATGAAAAGGTACACATGAAATAGCACTTGTCTTTTAATTAAGTGGATTCTACAATAGCAAATGAACCTTCAGGCTGGAGTGTGTGGAAAATGTAAGTGCAGTGCTCTGTCACTTAATAATCAATACAGGGCCTAGACATGTCCCATCCTTGGTGTTCTCTTTGAGACTGATCCTACAACACCTCTTGCTTTTCAGTCAATGGAGTTGTAGGTTACAGTAATATAAAAACTTCTGTAGCGTTAAAGAGAATGAGGTGGAAATATATATATACAAACATTTTTTGCCTCATTTCTTCTTGCTAATTCACCCTTTTTAGTTCTGGCAAAATAAAAAAAACCAAAACAAAAAAAAGCCCCTGGAAATCTCCTCTTTAAATATTTCTGTCTGTTTACTGCCCATTTAACTGTTCCAGGAGTAGGTTCAATGTTCATTGTTTTCAGCAGACGGTGTTTGTTAAGTGCCTTCCACCATGGACAGTGGGAGGCAGTGGCCTTTGAGAAGCTCAGCAGGAAAACCTTGGTAATGTACTGAGTACATTATGCAGACACCTCTGGCTCTGTCTGAGAAAAAAGAGCTAAGGCATTTGGCAACAATATATTTAAGGCCAAGAAGCTTCATGCGCAGATCAAAAGAATTTAAACTAAGCCTTTATAGACTACATGTACTCTTTTAAGGTCCTTCCTCCTGAAATGGTTTAAAAGCTTTTCAATGGAGAGCTTGATCAGTTGTAATGTCTTTTACTAGTTAAGTCCCAAGAAGAGTTTTTCATCCTTTAAAATTGGACAATCATAGTTTCTTTTCGTTGTTATAACAAACCTTGAGATCTTAGTGAAGTCAGGGTCTAGATGGGTATAGTAACATGGACTCTGCTATATCTGATCCTTCCCCTTTTCCTACTGAATGTCACAAAGCTGTGGAATGTCAAATTCTCTGTGGAGAGAATGATCCCCTCAAAACATGAAATGTAGATGGTATCAAGCAAAAGAGGCAGTGAGACATAGCAAGGTACAGAAATGCAGTGGGACAGCTGCAGTAAGAGGAAGTATGCTTAGTACCTAAGAGAAAGTGACTAAAAAGCAGTTTTTTTAATGGTTTTTGTATGGCCTTATATCGTCATTTATTGTGTGCACCCTGCTCTCAAAGGTATCCAAATTACACTGGCTGGGATTTGGGAAAGATGAGAGAGGACAGTTAATCACTGGTTTTCATTTCACCCCCTCCAAACCACAGGGAACGAACAGGGTATTCAGGCCATGTCCACAACTGTATCTTGGACACCTACTTGTAAATTTTACCATAAAGTGACTGTGTACAGATACTCACAGAGCTGGGAATTAAAGCTTTAGATTGCTACTGTCAAGTGCCTTCACAACTAAGTCTCCTTCATATAGGTTAAGGTGTCTAAGAAAAGCTGAGCATTTCTCAGTCAGTATTCCAGGCTCTGTATTGGCACACATATTGCTCTGCTGACATACACGGTAAATTTCTGGCATGGGAAACGCTAAATACTTCCAAAATAAAAGCAGAATGTGCTGCTTGGTTTGGTGGGGGTTTTTTTGCTTGTTTGTTTTTAAAATCTGTACACCCCCTAACGCTTCACAAATACACCATTACCACTCCTGACAGAAATTCAAGCTCCTGTCAGGCTGTACATTCACCAGACTTTGGATATGGCATGCTTCTTATGTAAACATTCACCTTTTCATCAGACCATCCCACACCTGCGACAAAAGCTAAGACTAATGTGCAGAGCCCTCCTGATCCAGGGAAGCCAAAGTAGATGCTGCCAAAAACAGCAAACATGGACAGTCCAAGTATAAAATATGATCTCTTCCATGCCAAAGATGCCTGCAGCCAAGGAAAGAGAGAAACAAAAAAGTAAATTTCTTTCAGAAACGAAGGAAAAAAGTTACTCCTGTTAATTTTGAAAATAAGAACATGAATAGAAAAATACAAATTAAAAATTTTGAAGGAATCAAAGCTTTCAAGTGAGTCTTGAACTGCTCAGTTGGATTGAGGATTTTTTTGGGACATTAATTCCTAAGAATACAAATTCTGAAAATGTAATATTTTTTTTTCCTCTGCCCATCTGAAATCTTATTGCCAATAGGCTATTTTTATCACAAGGAACATGATGCTCTGTTCCAGCAGCTCTGCCTCAACTCTGCGATAGCAGGATTTTCTACCTGTGCAGTCAAGTACTAGAACAGTTTATCCAAGGAAAGGTGAAATCTTTGCCATCAGGTGTTTTTAAGGGCAAGTCAAACATTTGCCAGGAACAATCTAGTTTTATTTCATTCAGTCTCACAGCAGACAGTTATCTACCATTGTTCCTCATTCCCATCTAACTGTTTAGCTCTGGCATCACACTTCTTATGTTATTTAATAAGAAAATTTGATGCCACTGAGGGCAGTCGATGCTCTGGATACTGACTTCAGTGATCCAGAATGTATCTACTTTCTTCCACAATTTTCTGTTCATTTAATTACCCCTTCATTTCTACCCCCCTGGATAGAAAACTCATCTACCACTTTCTGTAAATGTAATTTTTATGGAAAGTAACACATTCTAATTAATACTAATGATAAGATCAATCACTTAAAACCTCCAATACATCTGCTTTATTAATTTTAAATCTTAGGTCTACTGGATACATCTTAAAGAAGTGAGAGTGTCCTGCATCAATCTAATAAATTATTATTTTACTGTCTGCAATGGCTATCAGACCCTTCCTGCTTTACATGTGGACATTTCCACTACCTTCAATGAGAGCAGGATGGTGAGCTGGATTCCAGACTTCCATCAGGAAGGACTATGAGATCATTCATTATTATTGGTGCAGTAAATAAGTAATCACCTTTACAACACATCCTCACTTGAAAGGTCTTGCAATCTGGAAGCCGCTAGCACTGTAAAAAGTTTTCCCCAAAACCAGCTTCACAGGAAACTTGAAAATTGATAACTAAAGAAAACAATCCCTTAGCAAAGAATCTCTTTATTATAATTTTTTTTTACTGGGTTTTTACCTGATCATGGCTTGGGAAATATCGAATAAACATTCCCAGAATTCCCCCAGCTGCTATGCCAACAGCCACCTCCAGCACTCCACGGAGCACATTGTACAGAGTAGAACCTATTTGCCAAAAGAAAAATGTGTTCAGTAAGCCATACACAGACCCTTCACTCAAACCACGCTCTAGACCTATGAGGGTGATTCTAGGACAGCGTCTGCTTTAAACTACTTGGGGCAAGGGAGTTCAGGAGGGAAGCTATGGGCCTGAAGGAACTGGATGGTGCAACTTTCTCTGAGAGCTCATGCCAAGAAAGTGTGCAAGAGAACTCAGAGAAAGAGCCACTGTAAGAACATTGCCAAACCCAGTGAAATTTCAAAGCATTATGTTGGGCATGCAGGGACCAGACTTGGCAGCTAAGGGAGCAGTCAGGGAAAAATGTTTTCTGAAAGTTACTGTGAGCCACAACTCAGAGCTCACAATGTTACACTTTTGAACATGGGTAATTTCAATCTCCATATTTAAGGCTATACATGAATTTTATAAGGAGATGCCATTAAGTTACAAACCAGTCAGCCATAACAGAGCACACATCCTTCAAAATATGCATTTCATCATGTACAGATTTAGCAGCGTACCAGAGGAGAAAGCCATCCCAAGGCAAGTATTGAAGCCTGTGATAGCCAGAATGTCATCAATGCTGCCAGCTGCCATTAGCAAAGTTGGGACACCTTTCTCCACCCCATATCCCCCAGCTTGTAAAATCAGCATTGAGGGAACCACCACAGCAGGGGAGACTGCACCTAGAACAAAACTGAAAACACAAAGGTTCAGCATCTCAAAAAGAAAGCACTGAACTAAAAAAACTTCAGAATGTTCTGACCTTAATTCTTTTGAAGTATAAATAAGCAGACCTTTATGTAAGGTATTTTCCTAACCTTTCCCCTCTAATTACAAGCAGGGATATTTCTATGCAGGTCTGCAATCAGCTCTTACTTTCTGCCCAACTCAATAATATTAAAAGTAAAGGGCTCCTCAGACTGAAACTGGAGTCTCCACTGCAGGCCAGTTATGCTCCCTCACAGATGCCTTGATTGTCCCATTTACAAGCCTGGTCTAGACATGCTTATGACTCAGTAGCCCAGTTCCTTCTCATAAAATTCAGCATGTGTCAGAGAAGGAGTTCACCCATCTTTTTCTAGTGAATGGGTCTGGACCAAGTCCACCAATTCAGGTAGGACTAGATGGAAAAGGTCTTCTCTTCAAGGATATTACTCTGGAATATACCATGCCATATCCTTATCCTTGACTTGTGACAGGAGGGCTGTCCTATGTGCATCTCTCTGTGTGGAAGTTCTGAATTCCAGTATGAAGATTCTCCAAACTGTGCTATAATTTTCTGCCCCTAAAAGCTCCCTGTGTTGTGGTTCAAGATTCAGGGATTGCACCACCCTTCTTCCTTCTTCAAGTGCTCAGGTCACAAACACAGAAGGGTAATGATGCAAGTACTCCTCCGCAGCCTGAAAATATGACCTTTAAATTAGCCACAGAGCCAGACATAAATGGTAAGCAAAAGACCACAGGGGCTAAGCCCAGCTTCCCAACTGGCACTGAACTGAGGTCTCTGCCTGGCACAGAGAACTAACCACACTTGGATCATTCAGCTGCAGCCTGAAAACAGGCACTCTTGTCATACAGGAGAAAAGGCAGTACGTTACCCTAATATAAATCCCCATTGCCATGGCAAATGCAGGAGCACGTAGGCAAAGACAGCAGCTGTGCATGTTTCTGAGAGGCACGGTCCGAAGGCAAGCCGTAAACAGACAGCTTTGAGCTTCTTCAGAGCCTGCAATAATACAGGCACAATGGTGTCAGTACCCTTGGCTTTACAGAGAGGAAAAGCATTTACAATCCAATATGGCTTATTAAAGAATCGTGTCTGAGCTGCACTATAGGACATGACATGGCCTAAACTAGAGATTGGCCCAAGCCCAACCGGATTTGGATATAAAATTTCAAGAGAATCTAGGCTTGACAAGGTTCCTGAATGTCATGGGAAGGAGTGACAGAAAATTCTGTTTGGCTTCTTGTCATTAGCTACATCCACAAAAAGATTTTGCTATAATCCCAGAAGTTGCGTGAACACCCCCAAAAATTATCCCAAAATCTATGAACAAATCATGAAAAGTTGTAGAACTACATAAACTTGGCACAAGGAGCCAAGCATCCTTCAGCTGTCTCTCACTTGATATTCAGAGCTTAAGCTCCTTTTGGCTCAGCAACTTTAAAAAATAGTTTTCTTAATTGTCCTATTTGCTTGTAACAGCTGTCTTTAATAGTTAGTCATAAACATGAGTCTGCCAGGACAGGTCCCTCATTTTGACATGGAATAAAAAAACCCAAACAAACAGTGAGTTCCACTTTTTACCAGTCCAGTTTATCCCAGCATAATCAGGGCTGAGCAGAGAAACTAACTTCTTTGTCTCTACAGTTTCAATCACATGAGGAACAATTTTAACTGCATCAAAGCATTGCCACACACAAAGTCCAAATGACAGTTTCGTTACCACATGGAAGAAAAATGAGTCAAAAATGAAGTTCCCCTCAGCAAAAAAAGTTGTCATGAAATAGACAAAAATGCAGTCTCACAGAACTGGGAATCCAAGCTGTGTCTAACAACACACAGTTCGTGCTCATACAAGCGTCAGTGTATTGGAAAATAAGATGATGATAATACAGGAAAACAGATATTTTTCAGTATTGACAAAACCTTATTTTCCTAAATAACTGAAGCACTGCAACTCTCTAGTTTTTCTTGGTTAAGAAAAATCAGTTTATATGTTCTAAACGACCCATACAAATTTTATATAAACTCTAAGTGGTTCCTTCAACAGGGAGAGGACAATATGGTACAGCTTTACTTCAGCCAGCTCGTTTTGAATAAGCAAAACCTTGCCTTCATCAATTTATGAAATATGTTTCTTGGGGTGGAGAGACTACTTTTTGTTCACAGGACTATTATGGACTTCATTGTGATGTGAATCATTGTCTCAGTAGTGCAGCAGGATTCATCTTTACAATTAACGTATTTGCATTAAAATGGCAATGATTAAAAAAAAGTAAAAAAAGTCACATAGGGTTTACACTTTTGTGGTTGATTGGGTTTTTTGGACTTCTGTCCACACAAAAACATTATCTTTCAAGGACTGGGGATCCCTTCCATTACTTTAGTTTTTTGGTGTAAACTCTTCCTGGCAGACCATGATGGTGCACACATCTTCAATTTGTTCCGCTCACATAATTCAGGAAATGGAAATAACCATAGAATCAGTTTTCTTCAGATATCTTTTGGATTGCTTGCCTACTGTACAAATCCAACTGCCAGTATTAACATACATATAATTATAGAACAGAAACTATGCTTTCTGTAATGATCAAATCTGCACATGCTCCAAGACTGAGCAGTTCAATATTTTTAATGGAACCAATTATTCCATTTTGTTTGATAGCTCTTGTGTACTCTGCCTCACACGAATGGCTGGTGCCATACCTTTGGATCCAGGCCGAGTCCTGCTCGGGTCAAGATAATGGAAAGAGCAATATTCCTCAGTGCTGCAGACCAGCGTAGGTTTATCTGGACAAAGTCACTGATGGACGGGGTATTTCGGATTAGGAAACCAGCAAGCAGCATCCCTTAAGTCAAAACAAATATGCTCCTGTCAAATGATTTTTTATTTACTGCACAAGAAAAACTTGCATAGCACTCTTAAAAATAGAAACCATATCATGTTTTTATGAGAGAAAAAGAAATAATTTGTATTTTGAATTCTTAGCCATGTTTTAACAGTGGGATTGAGGCATGAAAAGAGATAAACACATTTAAAGCAGTGGAAGTGGCCTAAGAACACAGCAGGTGACCGATGAATAAATCAGCAGGATGCTGATACTCAGCTTTAGTCTGAGCCAAAAGAATTCAGCTTTGTTCGCCAGGTGTAGGTCATACTTACCATAAGCAAAGACACCTCTGCATCCTTAAAGATTTTTTTCTTGTTAGCTTGTTTTAACACAAAAATAGGAAGATCATCTAATATTGTGTATTTATCTCAAAAGCTGGGAATTGTTAAAAATCCTCTTAGGTGTAAGAAATGCAGGTATCACATGAACCATAATGCTTTGGGAAGTATAATCTAAACCAGCTCATCATGGACTAGCTTAAACATTTTAAAGTGCTCTGGCAGTGAGACTCTCACACAAAGAGGGCACAAAAAAGGGAAGTCAGAAACTTTGTCTTATCCTCTCTTTGAGCTACTTGCAAGATACAACCTTTTGCAAATATTAGTAAAACTGTCAAATGCGAGACTTCCTGCAAAGCTATCGAAGCCATAGCTCCTGAAGGATATGGAAAAGTACAGGAACAGTTGAGTTTAAGTACGCATCTGTGGAGATTCATTGTGAGTCCTGATGATTCAAAGATACATTTTTGTGGCATAATTTTGCATTAGTCATGTTTAGAAACAGGAAACAAAAAAAAAGACAAAAAGTAAACAAATCACTGTGCTCAGGTTGGTCCCAGCTCAGTGTGAGCCTTGACTGTGAAGTTGGTTTGTCCTGAGACACTCTGAACTTTCAGACATTGTTCTTTCCACCACCTCTTGGAGAAAAACAAGTGTCATAATTAATCTGTGGTACCTCACGACAATTTTAGCAGGCTGGCACTGTGATCACATGCTCTTTGCAACGTTTGCATGAGGTCCAAGTCACTGGAACTACCCTGATCCAGAAATTTACTTAACAAAGCAAAAATGTCCTGGTCAAAAGATATCTTCACTGATCTGCTCCATGCTTCCTGCAGCAGAAACCTCTCTGCAATGTGTACCTAAAATATATTAAGTGTTTGTTTTAGTACCAATTTCACTCATTTTTTCCTGAGACAGAGGCTCACAATAAAGTGCTTAAGTGCTCAGCCAGCCACCTTACACTCTACTGGACTTAGCAAAATCGGGTTAAAGGCATGTAAGAGTACAAGGTTTGTATTTTTAGTGTAAAAAGGGAATATTCACAGACATTGTCTATCTCATTTTCTAAGTCAGAGATTTCTCCAATTTTCCTCAAAGACTGGGGATTGGAACAAGGAACTCTGTCCTAAGCAACTCAAGAGACATGTGCTGTCATGCTGAAGTTTCTGTTGTCCAGCATTACCTGTCTGACAAGCAGTTTCATGCTCAGCTCGTAACTTTTAGATACAGATGTAATTATAAAACTCCCAGACAAACAGAATCCAAACGGTCAGAAATATTTTAATTTGTTTAAAAGGGGTGTCTACTTAGAAAGGGCAGACTCCCTGCGTGTGACATTCCATATTGTTGCAGGCATGCATGCCATATGCAAAACCTCTCTCCCTCTCATTTGAATTTTCTCTCTCTGATGAAACTGAGCAGTGCAAGAATGCACACGCTGCCTGGGCAGTGCCGAGTGCAGAGCTCCTGCGTGAGGCACAGCACCAGCTATGCAGGCTACAGCATCACATCTGTGCACTCCAGGCCCACTCTGTCCTGGAGCTTTATGTCTGTCAACAGCTTTACTCATTTCTGCGGTAAACGTGGCAAGGGGACGGGATACAGCTGGTGAGAAGAACCTGGAGCTTCATTTCCGACATCACTGACATCACAGCACGTCACAATATTGTACTGATCTAAGCAAATATAAAACCTCCTCTAGGAAAAAAAACATGAAAAGATTCTGAAGATGTCAGAATTGACATTTTCACCTCCCATTTCTATTTTGCATTTCTATGTAAAATAAAATAGGATGTTGATGTGAAAAAAAAAGTTACTATTGAATCAGAATAACTCTGTGGAAGAATTATTCCTTGTTGTGAATTTATTTTCTCAGGTTTCAATTATCTTGAGATAAAGGAAGGAGAAGAAAGAAATCCTTTGGACTACCAGTAGCCGGGAATTCATGTAATGTTTTCTTTGGGGAACATTTTCATTGTGTGAGATACTAAAGAAACAGGTCAGCAATAATTTTACAAAGAGATTACTATTCTACTGTAAAATGATGTCTGGATTAAGATTCCTGTTTGGTGTTATTAAACCCAAATTTTAAGTAACTGTGACAGAAGGGTCTGAAGGACAATAAACTTTGAGCCTGTAGGCATACAGCTTTCTGACCCACAAAGAATTAAGAGAAGTACCTTAGCTACAGTTTCGCCTGAGCCAGTCTGGGGAATTTTGCACCTTTTCAGAGAGGACCAGAAAAAGTCATCTGGAAAAACTAGAGTTTTGAATGTGACACAGTTTATTTGTTCCCAATCCAAACGTGTCTACCATACAGGTACTACTTGATGGTTTAAACAACACAAAATATGCAGGAAGAAAAGAAGGAAGGATATCTTACCCAGAAGAGCAGGGAGAGGGGGTAGTGTTCGTATTTTAATGAATCCAAAAATTTTACCTCCGATGACAGCAAAGAAATAAAGAAACAGAATTCCAAACAGATTTCCACCTGGGAGACACTCAGCCCCAGTTATGGACCAAATCACAGCCCAAACCAGGACCACGAATGCAACTGGAACAAAACAAAAAAAAATTAGTATTTAATCATCTCTCAGAAACAACTTTGCTGTTAGATCACATTTGTTTTTCTATTAAAGAAAAAAGTTAAGCGTGACTTTCAGAAATAAAATTACTTACCTTAAAAATTAATCATAACAATGCAATTAATCATTGATGATCCCTAAACTGATGTTTTCAATTTATAGATGCTAAAGTACTTTAAAACTGGTAACAGGAACATCATTAAATATCAAAATTAATTTAGTGAGCTTTGGTCCACTGTGAAAAACACTTCACAGGCTTCAAACTTAAAGCAAAGAGTTTCACTAACTTATCTTGCATTTGACTATCTTCCTTCAGCTACTTCAGAACCACAGTAAAATCTGCTGCTGAACAGCCTGGCATATCTTCAAGCTTATGAATGCATCTCCAGTCTAATTTTTAAAATAATTGAAGAGTAATTTTTCAGCTGAATGTGTTTGTGCAATACATTGTTATCCCTGGGAAAAAAATTCTGAAGAAGGTCATGTCTCTAGACATCTGGAGTACAGATACTTCCCTTGATACAGCAATCAAAGCAGGATAATACAGAGGGGAAAAAAATTCCTGAAAAGTATTATGAGAACAGTGTGTGAAAATATTATAAAATATGTAAAAACATTATGCTCTTTCAAGGTTCACAAATCTGTTCCTACAGTTGTCCAACAAGAACAGGCATGCATACATATAAAAGCAGAAGACTGAAGGAGAGGAAAAAAATGTGTTGAATAAATGTATTGCGTTTTCAGATTGGATTTTTCTTAATCTTACTTGAGGGTGACAGGTGGCAAAGGGAATACCCATAGATCTCCAAACATAAAAGCCTAACAATTCCAAGTGGCTGTGGAAGAAGTCAAAGATCGACAACTTGTCTTTTGTTAGGAAAAATCTTAAATAACTGATTAGTCAGGCATCTCTTTTGGGAGCTTTCAGTTTAGGACAAATTCTAAACAAAATGGGTCAGTTTGCCTTGTAGGGAAGACTCTTGGCTTTGCAAGCCTGGGGTATTAAGGACAAACTATCAAGACAAAAATTAGGAGTACTTTCTTCTGATGAAAACAGTGTGCAGTGCAAAAACATAGCCACCACAGTAAACACATAAGAGAGACTGGAGAAACAAAAATTGTACATTCAAATCTTTGTTTCATCTTTTTTTTTCCTCTGGTTAAAACATTCAAACAACGGTGTGATAACTAAAACAGAGCTATTTCCTTTCATTATTTTCAAGGACAATGGACAGATATCATCCCATTCAGAGAAACAAGTACTTCATTTGCCATTTCTCATTTTATTTAAACTCTTTCTTACCTACCATTTGTCACTGCTTGGGCCAGTAAACCCTGAGGAGGACAAGCAAATATTTGCCTCCATGTTCTTGCAGGTATTGAAGACCCTGCTGTTGGTTCGGAAGGTTGCTGAATGCAGTGGTTCAAGAGAGCAGTTTCTTCTGTTTGTATATTCCCATCAGTACCTTTGGCATCTGCTGTTGGTCCCTGCTGGATGAAAACAAGGAGACTCCCTCAGAAGTGGCACTGTATGTACTTGAAGTAGTGTGCAAAACCTGAAGTCAGCTGGGATGCACTGGATCCCCACAGGCTACAGATGCCTGTGTTAACGTCCAGCTTTGACGTATTTTTGGCATTTTTGGCTCTATGTTAGTTTTTTGCATGGCACAAAGAACTGCATGTGGGAAACTGCAGGACCTTCGCCTTTTTATCTGCAACTGACAAGGCTCCTGTCCCACGAGATATAGCACCTGTGCAGTAATAATATTTGCATATTTGATGAAGAAACAATAATAACAGGCCAGGCTCAGCTTGTCTTGTGTACAAAACTTAACATTTATTAATATTTTCTACAATTTGATACGGTTCTGCTTCCAGACTGGATTTCACAATGCAGTTAATGATTAGCATCATTCTAGTGAGACAGTGATTTTAATATAACTCCTAAATAACTTCCGCTGCAAAGCCTTGAATCAAAATAACAAAACAAAGATGAAAGAAACAGCACAGCTGGCCAGTACAAGCATTACTCACATGATCCATTACTGGAAGGCTCACGCTGGTAAGTCAAAGTAGAGATGGAGAAATGCTACCCAGGGAGTTACTCCCTTGAAGTTCCTTGAAGCTGTTCTCTTATACTGGTACATCTACTTATCCATATTCACAGCCAAAGCACTTTTTGACCTTTTTTGGATATGTCTCACTTCATTTTAGCATTATTTTTGACAAGTTAATCATCTACCTTCCGGTATGATTATCTGTATCAGCATATTGTCATACTGTAGACATGGAATTCTGCCTATAATGTGGTTTGGCCCTTCTCCAGTAACAGTTCCACATTTCTGATTATTTTTCTGTCTCTTCCCTCTCTCTCTCTCTCTCTATATATATATATATATATATTCCTTACTCAGAGTCATGGTTGGAACACAAATCTCGTGAGCTTTCAGCATGGAGTTACTTGTTCACCCCATGATTCAGTGACCACTGTGTGCATAAAGATGTGCCATATAGACATCTAGATGAGATGCACTCAGTACTATATGCTTACTTTTAAGTGCCTTTTACATTAAGAATTTTGTTCTTAACAAAGGAAAAAGTAAAGGAAAAGGAGGGTTCTCTGACTAGAACAGTTCTTCGAGATCCCAGTTAATTACCTCACTTTGCTCATGCATGGGAATCATGCCATTTCTCTCGCATACTGGTGGTTCAGAATCTTCACTGTCGTTTATGTCTTCCTTTACCATTGCTGCAAACCTAAAGAAAGAAATAAAGGTGGAAAAGTTAAAGAGAAGCAAATAATCACTGTTTTCCAAATGGATGACTTCTCAATGATGTTGTCTTTTCCCCACAGATCAGGTGAAAATATCCTCACAGCCCTATTACAAATTTAATGGGTTTTGTGCGCCTGTGCTGTACATAACAAGAGACAGAAACTAACAGAAGAGTATTAAGCTTAGAAATTCAAGCACTAAAAAAAATAATTAAAAAAATCAGAGTTTTAGAATCTCGAGGATCTGTGCTAACATCTTCATTCCTTCTTAAAAGTATGGCTGTAATACATCTTTATCTATTTGTGCCTCCTTTCAGCACATAATAAAGGTTATTTGCAGTCAGCACCACTTAGCAGGACCATTAGTTCTGAAAGCATCACAGGCCCTGTGTACATGGCAGTGCAAGCTACCATTTAATAAAGTTACAACAACTACAGTTTCTAAAACTCTAAGTGGTTTCTAAAGCTTCTGGAGGGGACACTTTCCCCCTAAATTAAGCCTGACTGATCCAGGTTGATTTTCAGAGGAATTTTAAGAATGTGTTTCTGTTAGATACCACTAGTTACAAACACATGGACCGAGGATCTAAGAAAGTGAAGATGCCTGTTTGAATAAAGATCAGGACTTTTCACAGCTTGCAGTCTGATTAAACATGGCTCTCTTTTACTGATTATATCCCATGGAGATAATTCTCAAAGTGGGAAATAAGATCCAAGTCGTCTGTGGGTAATTGTCATTGCATTTGTTCACTCTAACTGGTGCACTTCTTGTCCCATAACAAAACATACTGCAGTGCACTGTTTTGTGTGCCAGGTATTTTCTGGGTGCACATATTCACTGTAGTTTCACAAGCATGAGCCAGCAAGGGGGGCATGCGCAGATCTGGAGACAAGGCTTGATAGTGTTCTCTGTTACAGCAAAGGTTGGCATCTGTTCTCCAACAGCTCCATTTCTTCAAGTCTTTTAGATTGCTCTAGCCATATAAAACACCAGTTGAGCCAAGCCAGAACGTTTGAGCCAAGAAATTCCTTCCTTGCTAGATTGTTGGAAGTAAGTCAGAGCTGATTCTCACAATTACCAAGCCTCAAGTTTAAAATAAAATATTTGATTTTTGGGAATGACCGATGCCATAAACAAGGGGTGTCATTCTAACACCTACAAGGTTTTCTTTGAGCTGTTCTGATACGAAACTGGCCTGAGGCATGGCCAAGGCATAGAAGAAGAATACAGAGCCATAGGAAAAACCTTTTAGTCTGTTATAAGTTAATAGTTTTGCTTTTCTTCCCTCTCCTTTTTAAAGGTAAAGTGTTTATTTGAATTCCAGTACTTTTCTGTATTTTCAATTAGTACTTGCAGAACCAAATAGTTGCGTTCTTAGGGGTTTGTTAATGACATCAGTGATACTTTTGGTTTGGTTTTTTTTTTTCATCCTTTCATCAGGGCTGGGAATCCGCAAATGCCAGTCCTCCTAACTGGAATAGAAAGTATCAGCAATCTACCATTACCTCCCTCATTCCCTTCACTGATTGCTTTCCCAGGGTGGATTTATTTACTTAATTTTGCACTTGGTTTGTGTGCGAGTAAAGGACAAAAGCATATTGTTCTCCATCCAGCTTTGCACAGGCAGCACCCCAGATCTTGGAGTCACGTAGCAGTTGACAAAAAATACATTAATACTTCTGAGAAAGGCAAGTCCGCCTCGCCACAGCTTCAGCTCCTGCAAGCGCTATTCACAGCAGTGTGTGGGACAGGAAAGACTGATTAAGCAGGGATATTAAATGTTCTGTTTAACAGGAATGGTTTCAAGGAGAGAGTGAGGAGTCTAACAGTGCTGTCTTTATCTGTTTTGTGGCAGGTCTTCACCCTGTTAGGATCAAGAACCCACTTTCAAGAACCATCCTTTTGGATCAATGGGACCAAAGTGAGTAGTTAGTGTACTTATATCAGTGTGGGTCTTTTGGAAGTTCACAGGTTTTGGGGTGGTTTTTTTTGGTAGGGGGGCTTGTTTTGGTTTTTAAATTTTGCCTTCAATGCAAACAAAATCAGTGATTGAGAAATCACTGAGAGAAATTTATACCTCAGGGTTAAGGCCTGTCCCATGGAAACCAGCCAGTCACAGACTTATTTCAGTACCTCCTCGTAAAATACACTTTTCTTGTTTCGAAAGCAGAAGAGGTTTTATTAGATCCTCTCATTTTAGTTGCTTCTAATGGGTGGGGAGGGAGAGCTGACTGACGGGGACGGCACGTGCGTGCCTATGGCATGAGCTCTGCTGCCTCGGTGAATCTCAGCATTCTGCTTTGCACACAGAAGGTACAGAAAGGAATGCAAATGAAATACCACAAACACCATCAGAGCAAATGGCACTCAGAATAAATAATGATTAAATCACCCAAACCCAAACCATCATTATGCACAACAAGGCGCTAAGTACACCCGGGTGCCGCCTCCTGCCTGCCAAGCCTGCTATCAGTTCCCCCCTGTCACCCCTCCCTGCTGCAGGGGATGGGGATGCAACGAGACAGAGGGGCAGAAGACTCACCTGGGGCACGGCGGGGACGAGGGCGAGGGGCCCGCTCCGTGCGCAGCCTCTCGCCGGCGCGACCCCGGGCGCGGGACCGCGCGGGCACAGCCCGCTCCCGGCGCGGGCAGCGGCGGCTCCGTGGCAACGGCTCCGGCTCCTCCTCCCCGCTGCTGCTGCTGCTGCTGGCGCAACAGGCGCTCCCTCCTCCACAGCCACAGCTTCCCCAGGCCAGCAGCCGCAGCTGGGGATGCCCGAAGGGGCTTCGCGGATGCTTTGTTGAGTGGGTTACCGAGGGAAAGGCGGCAGGAGACCGGCCACGGTCCGAGCTGCCAGGTCGGTGTGAGCGACGGACCAGAGCTGAGGCCGTCCAAGCCTTTGGATACGTATCAGGGCACCCAGAAGGAGGATTTTTGTATCTTTCATAGCCAGTCCTCCATGAGATTCGTTGCATCCTGTACACATGAAAAAGGCTTTCTCTGCTGCCTTTCTCATGGCTGTGGGAAGGTGCGTGGGGAAGCTACACGCAATCCTTTAACCCAGACTACAGCACTGGAGGAGTTGGAGGTTTGGCGCAAGGAAAGGGTAAGGAGCTCTTGCTGATTCTGCTCTGAGTGCACGCAGAAGAAATTCAGGGGCGGGCAAGAGAATTAAAAAAACCCCAATCAACCAACCTCCAAAACCACCCCAGACAAAAACAACTTGCATATATATGTTGTTTCCACCACGGCATCTCGACTTGTTAAAGATAAAGCAAATTCATCCACCTCATCTGTAAGGGCACAGGAGGGAATGAGACACATCTCTTTTTCTCAGCCCTAAATTTGCATGCTGCACTGAGTGCATGTGAAAGCAGAGTCAAATGCTTCATGTTGCTACTTTCCTCCTGGTATCATCACACAGAACTAAGCTGACCTCAAATCCAAGACAAAATGAAAGCATTTTTTTGATCAGATTAAATTTTCCAGAAGGACTCTGAATCAGGGAAGTCTATTCCTCCCTCCCCCACAAGAGAAAATTTTGACCTAGAATCTGAAAAGTCAAAAAGCCTCTTTGTGTTATCACTGAGGTGGAAGGAAAACAAAGAGAATTACCCAGTTCCATTAAAAACAGACCAGGGACTTAAGAGGTCATGAGAGTATTAAGAAGCATTTTCCTTTAATAATTCCAGCAAGTCTGCTGAAAAACCTCATGACATTCGAACACATATCAGAGTTGCAGCTGTTAACACCTCCGTGAAAAGCACTGCTAATGAGGCAAGAGGCAGCAAGCTCTGCTGATTTTTATTTTGCTGGTCCACCAGATTCTTGGCCTACCACTAAAAAGCCCTTTGTGCTTTTAGTGCAGTTTAAAGGCAGGTGGTACTCGTTTTCTTGCACAAGTGCTTTGAGAAAACAACAACAGCAGCCGTCATTTTTGAGCAGCATCTGTATACTACAACCACCTACAACCACTTCTAAGGGAGCTTAGAAATGTTAAGTAACAATGTCCAGTATGCAATAAGTATAATGCATTTTGTCTCAGATTCTTAATTATATTTTCAGAATACACAGTACAAGCTCCCTGTGTTACTGCAGCAGGGAAATCTTCTCTTTTCAAGGTAAGCCTTCTGCACCTGCTGCAAAAGAAGGACTTTTGCCTTTGTCTTAAACTCTGAAACCATTGAAACCGTGTCCTGCCAGCCTTAACTTTTAATTTTGGAATTTATGTCAGTGAACATTTGTGGTACCATTTGGGATAACTTTGGATTTGTGCCCCAACTTGATCCTGCTTGGCTGCCAGGGTCACTTGATTGAAATAGGAGATTCTCTAAAACCCCATAAACAAGCTACACAAGGTCAGAGTGCTCCAACCATGATAAAAGGTAAACGTCAAACCCATAATGAGCCCAAGGAAGTCAACATCCATGATACTTTTCTCATTTGTAAAATTTACATTTATATACAATTATTTTAAAATAAGAGGCTAGATTTTAACTAGATGTGTTTCATTATCTTTGAAATCAAATAATTTCCATTAATGCTTCAGCTGATATTGAAAAGCTTAATAATAATTTTATAAACATGGCAGTTGTTGTTACAGAAACACACACACACACAATTGTACATTTTTCCTGTGCTTTAATTACTGATGGATCGTAATCAGTACGATTTCTTCTGTAATTCCTCCCTCACGTATAAATGTATTTAATGTATATGAATATATGTATGAAATTACATAGAGTTTCATTTATGAAGTAGATAAATGGAGCTATGTGCAATTGTTAAAGGTAACCATATTTATAGGCAGTCAGACCATGTCATTCTTGTTGGTTTTAAGCAGTGTGTTAGCAGAACAAATGCTTTATGAATTCAGGGTATTCGTTGCCTTAGATCTCTGAGTCAGGACCTATGTTTTTTGCCATAGTATGAAACTTGACAATAATAGGTTTCTATTTTATGAATCAAAGCTACCATGTGCTATCACAATAAAAAACATCAACACATACTCTTGTAGAAACAGTCCTTTTCAGAGAAATTTTGCCTTGTGCTTTAGAGTGAGCTGTACTGGTACTTGAGAATAAGGCAGAGTAATAATAGAGTACCAAAGTGACAAAAATAGCAACAGATTTTACAGAATTTGTCCAATACCAGTACATCATTTTGGAGAGGATTATATTGACTCTCTAGAGGGGTAAAATCCACTCCTTTTGCTTTTGTGCTACAAGTCAAGCATATTCATGAAGATCCAACCATGTATCTAAGAATAATTCTCTCACATATACACCCCATCCATGCCTGCTAGAGTAATGTCCTTGCATAGTGGTTCCTGTACATGAAAATCTAATTGTGAGTACTTAATTTCCAAAGACTTTGTAAGATGAGAATAAAGATAATACTTAATTCCTTTCACTCAGATTTGCTTAAAACACAACTCAGATTTTGCACCTTAAATAATATTTTTAGCCCCCTGAAATCTTAAGCATTAAATTGCTGTTCTTTCATGGTTTTGGACTTGCCATAAATTGAAGCCACATGAAGTATGTTTTACTCCAGTGTTTCTCTATTTAAGGAAAAGTTAATCAGTAAGATCGATCTTGAGAGAGATTGCAGCAAATTTGTTTGGGGAGACATCACATGCATGATCTCAATCTTTGCAAGAAACACCATCCTCATTTTTTTGCCCATCATAGTATGAATTTCCACTTGCAGGTAGAGTCAATCACAAGCTCCATCCTCCATCGATGATTAGTTCATTACCAGTCACATAGGCAGACTGAAATTACATAAAATTAACAATGGTTTGAAGTAATTTTTCATGGCTATTAATTATAGGGAAACACTTTTTCTTTAAATTAAAAAATCTGCTTTATTTTTATATGCCTTTTTTTTTACAAAAATACCTGAATAAGTAATATATCTAAATATAAACATAGAAATTGAAGCCTTTTACTTAATTCAAGGAAGTGTGGCAAAAATATTATTAGAGGCATTAAGATGAGATTGTGTCCTGAGAATACAAATTTACAAAAGCTAGACTTCAGATATCTTACCTGCAGGAATAAATACCTCACACTACGATGTTAAAAGCTCCATCCAGCTGAGCAGGATCTAACCAGGTCAGCCAATAATTATAATGGGACCTAACGGAAAACTTAGATTATGCAAATAGTGGGGTAAGCAACTGAGCTGTTGAGATTCTTCCCTATGTTAGTGCTGAGACATACTGAATATATTGAAAAAACGGAATTCTGTTTGTACATGGTTGAAAACCCTGTGAGCAGACTGGAAAAAATGTGTTATGGAATTACTAAAACCAAGGTGAAGTTGGGAAACAGATTACTGATAGACAGCAACATTAATACTGAACTAAATCCATTGAAGCATTTTGATGTGGACATTAGGACTGCTGGACACGTCCAGACAAATCCAGTCCAGCTTTTGAGTCTCAGTAAATTTACAGCAGCTGAAGTAACGTTGGTGTGTGCTCATTAGTGTTGGTGCTGTTTGCAGCGGTCATCGAGAGCCTGGTGTGTAACAACCACAGTGGGTCTGTGGTTTTCCTTATGCTGGAATGGCACATTCACCCTGAGCATTGGCTAAAATCTCCTGCAGCTCTACCCAATTACTTGCCCTTGAATAGTAAAGGTAGGTGATGACTACTAATTCTACCTCCTTAAAACCTGATCTAGGCATGGTGCAAGCTTGGTAAAGCAGACAAGCTCATTTCTCTTACCATTCAGGATGTTCTGGGGTCAGTCAGTTTGCTCAGGTGACATGCAACCACCAGGCTATGGCACCAAACACATAATGCCTGGCACTCACTGTCAACATTCAGGGGACTTTTTGTACCGCAGGTTGAACTCAGTAAAAGAAAATAATTTGGTTTTTATTTTTGTAGCAATCCAGCTCAAAGACAGTATCAATCATCCTGAAACAAAGACCTTCTCTACTGTGAAGCAGCAAAGTAGCATGGGATTCTGTGCCAGGACATTTTATTGTCTATACTTACTTCATCAGAGGCCAAGTACACAAAGAGATGGGCCACTTCTTCAGCAGTAGCCATCCTGCCAGTCTTCTGTCTGGCTAGGAAGTCTTTCAGTGCCTGGATATAAAAGAGCATTTGGTATATCAAAAATAAAAAAGCAATTATTTTAATCTAGTGACATGTACAAAGCAATATTGGAAACAGGCCTCTAATCGTAACTTTCTTTAGTGCACTGAGTGGGGATTTAATTCTAGAAAAATATAAAATCAACAGTGATGTGAATTTCAGGTTGAAAAACAGCAGGAGACACTTAAGACTAAATCTCTGGCTCCAGAATAAAGCCAACAAAAAATCCTTCTTCCTCTGGTGGTAGATATTCCCAGGTCCTTCAAATGAGAACTTGCTCTTATCTAATAAGGGTGGTTAAGCATCCCAAATAATGTGGAAATGCATAGGCCAGAATGCTCTGTCGTGTTTTTGCACTACCTTGTGTCTGGCACGTGCCACAATAGAAAATCTCCTCTGGTTTTGCACTGGATACTGTAATCTACACTTCGAGTTGCTTCCATGGATGAGAGACCCTCTATATTCACTGAGCAGTAGTATCCTTCTGAGGCTTCAGTTCTGCTCTGGCCTTAACGCTTCTGTTGTAAGTACAAGCTGACCACACTTTCAAAGGAGACAGTAATGTTGAGTTATCCACAGGACTCTGAAATTGAGGACAATCTTGAATATGGGCAGAAGTGCAGCTAATTTTTTTAAAATTTATTTTTAAAGAGAGTTAAACATATATACACATGTGACCAAGCGAATAAATTGCTTTCTCACCTGTTCTGGGTTAGACCGGGCTTGGATTCTTTCCTGTAAAGATGGTGTGTCAACAGTTCCTAAGCAAAATTTTAAATTCAGTGTTAAAAATCAACTGCATCAGCAATCATGACAAAAGTTTATTTGTTCTATTTGTATGTCTTAACACCTAGGTGTGACTTCATAATATAATTCAGGAGAAAGACTGCAAAGCTACCGATACAGCACAGAATTTTAAATTTCATTAGAAGGCAAGAGTTTTGAGAATTAGATTCAATACTTTTTGGATGGTTAAACAATGGTCAGACTGTTAGCTAGCTCTTGCCTGCTTCTAACTTCCTAGACTGGATCTTTGAAAACAACCATTCAAATACTGTGTCATGTCTATATAAATAGACATATACTAGGTTAATCAGACTAAACATACAGTTTAACCACAGAATAACAACTTTTCTATATTAAGCCTTTGAAGCATGCTCTGTTCTTTTAGACTGCTGGTAACTTTAGTTTATTGCTGGTCTATTCTTTGTTAAAAAAGGCAGACTAAATCTGGCCCTCCAGCATCTGCTCCTAGTTTACAGAATAATGTAAGAACACTTACCAGGACATATGCAGTTGCATCTGATGCCTTGTTCAATGAAATCAGCAGCCACAGCCTTTGTGAGCCCAATAACTGCTGCCTTTGAGGTACTATAGACACACCTGTTCACAACTCCTAACAGAAGGTCCATGTTAAGGCAGCGCAGGGACACAGTTAGAAAGGAAAAAAATAGAAAAAAGAAAGAGCCAAGTTTGTTCAATATGCACCAGATTCTGGACTCCAGCATTTCCTGTAGCAACTGTAGCCTCTCTATAAAGGCAGGCTAGCTAGAATGCCAACTGCTAGAATTCTACTCAGGTGTACACCAGAAGAAAGGAAAGCACACAATCTTTCAATAGTCTAAGTCTGGGGAGCAGTCTCGAAAATATTACAGACAACATAAATAACATAACATAACATAATGTTACAACATTTGTTGTAACATTATGTATGTTGTAACATAATTATTACAACATAATAACATAAATTTAGGAACAGCAGAAGCTCATCTGTTAGTCATGATCAGGCTTCCTTTGAGAGCACAGGTACAGCACTTATGTAATTGTAATTTCTTCATTATATCTCTGAAGAACATATGTAGCAAGATATCACTGGAAGTAATTCCTTTTTAGTTAATAAAAACTGGTAAAAAGGATGCAACAAAACATTGGAAAAGCTTGGAGGTAAGGATCTTGGAGTTTCTGCAATTTTCCATCTGTGTCCTTGCATTTATGTTTGAGTTGAATGTGTTTACTTTTTTTTTCCCCTAACTGCATCCCTCCGCAGGATTTCGAAATAACTTTCCATTTCCAATGTCCTCTAAATTCAAAGTTGTGCAATATATATTTTACATATCCATCATCTTAAAGATTTATATAAGAAACTCTAGCAAGCTACTGACCTTTGATGCTGGATGCCACAGAAGACATATTTATAATATTTCCAGATTTCTGTTTAAGCATCTGCAAAAGAGTACTTATGTCATTTAAATGCAAATTATTTTGTCATCTGCAGGTTCAGCAAAATAGCCCACAGCAACTCACAGCACAGCCCTACATGCACTTGATACACAGGGTAACAAAGCTTCATTGGCATGGGTAGGTGCCATTGACCGAAGCAGTAAAGCAGAGTCTGAAATTCTCACTCAGTTCCCCTGAGCCATGTCACGATTGAAAACTACACCAGGAAAGGATTTTTACTTAGGTCACCACCTCTCCATCATTGGCCTCTTGTCACCACAGTAAGTTACCCTACACAGACATCTGCTTATACCATCTACCAATACAGCAACTCACTGATCCCACTCAAACTCTTCTTGTTTTGGAGAAGACTAAAGCACAACACTGGCATCTATGAATTGCAGCTTATTTTCTTTAAGTTATGGCCTTTATAGGAATCCTAAAACCTGATATGCTTGAAGTTGTTAAAAAACCCCAAACTTTGAAAATTAAGTTCAGCTGAGAAAAAACACACCCCCAAACAAACGAAAAACCAAATCAACCAAACAAAAAGAACTGGAACAATATTGAATAGAGTAGTTGTCATCCAGTCATGGTCACAGCTTTCAAATCTGGCCTTTGCATTTGCAGGAACGCAACCACCTTATTCAGTCCACAAGTTTTTGTAGACCCAAACTAGTGATTATGTAAAACCAAGAAGCATCCTCAAGCTGCTGCATTCATTGAATTGTTCTGCTCTAATCAGCATGTTAGCATCAGCATGCCTGAATTTCTTCACAAGATGATCTCCAGAGCTGTATACAATTCATGTCAATATACATTATTTTAAAATATTTTGTAGCAGTAGTATTGTGCATCTGTGTGCTGTAGTATAACACGTTAGCACTGTATTGCAGTGGGTCCCACACTGCTCTGCATAAAGTTTGAAGTATTTTAGCTAGTTTACACAGGTCAGCTCCCCAAATAAATCTTCTCTACCACATCCTTTAGATAAATTGTCTACTCGACAATTACACAATATTGAGATTATTGCAATGCAGAGAATGTTTTACAGTAGGATCGCTGTTATCTAAGGGCTCCCCTACCCAAAGCTGCACACTTGTATTTTGTATATTGTCACAGTGGCAACAACTCTGATCTCTCACACTTTAAACAATGCAGCAGAGACTAAAAGCCATGGGCAGCCAAGCCTTGCCTTTGGAAGGAACGTTTTGATCATTAGATACATGCTGCGAACATTGAGGTTCATCGTGAAGTCCCAGTCTTGCTCCTCACACTCCAGAATGGTTCCATGGTGAACAAACCTAGAAATAAATGCATGAAGTGGATTGTCTACATTTTTGTGGCTTTTCATGGCCCTTTTGCCACTACTATTTTGTAGAGGTTAACTTTTCCAACCTTGAAAAGGGGGGAATAAGAGCTCTTTTGAAGAACGCAAGCAGCAGCATATTTTTTCTGATAAGTATCAAGGACGCAAAGCAGACTCAATATGTGCAACACAATGATTGGCAATAGAAGAATTAAAGAAAAGAAAATGGAGCACTAGCAGACTGTCAGCTTTGCTCACTGTTGTGTTAGGAGGGCCAAAGCCATCAGTACAGAGTACTCATAGAGTAGGGAAAACGTAAGTTCCAGAGTTGTTCTGTCTTAGCCTGGGTTATGTAGCTGTGCAGAAAAAGTTCAGTTTTGATGAAAACACATCAAAGTTTGTATGAAAGGTATAAAATCCACTAAAACATAAGAGATAAAGTGCACTGAAGTAATTAAAGTACTTCTGGAGGAGGGAAAACTGGAAAAAGAGTAGTAGCAAAGAGAATCTGGTTACCCTGCAATGTTACAGAGGACGTCGATCTTCTCAATCTCCTTGGCCAGATTTTCTATGTGCTCCTTTTTGGTGACATCCAGAATCCGTATTTGAATGCCTGGAAACAACATGGTATTTGTTTAAATGTATTTGACTACGGATTAGCTGATTATTTTTCTGATGTGCTGAGGATTGCACTTACAATTCAATTAAGTGAGAGCTACACTTAATGATTAAGTCAGTGCGATGCTTAAACTGGGACAGCATATCATGCTATTTAAAATTTCAAGAGAGAATTAAAATGATCAACTGTTTTAATTGTTATATAGCATGACATAAGTAGATGAGCTAGGATAATTTACCATAAAAACATTCCAAATAAATTGGAATTCCACTATACTCTCACACAGAAGAGTTATAGAACCTATATAATCATAATGAACTTCCATGCTCATTATCATAGAATAATAAATCCTTGGAACTAGTTACACGTGTCACACATGCTCACAGGAACATTACATGCTGCATTCCCATGCACAATCGATGATATGAATGAGCTTCATACAACTTAATTAATGAGAAAAAATTGTTTTGCATAAATTATTAAAATCATGAGGGCAGCCTCACTGAAACAGGGTCCTGCTGAGGTTATTGAGGAAATTCCATCCTTAGAGATGTTCAGAACTTGATTAAACACAGCCCAGAGCAACCTGCTCTAACCTGTGCCACTTTGAGCAGTAGATGGGACTACAAGGCCTCCAGAAGTCTCACCCAGCAGATATGATTCTATGAAATACTGTAAAGCTGAATGTAAAGCATCTGAGTGTTGTCTAAATTAAAGGAGAATTTGATTTGAAATGGATAAAAACCTGTTTTTTTTGAAGCCAAAGTGACATATCCATGAACAGGCTTTCTATGCCTTAGTTAAATGATACAGACACTTTCGAAGGGCTTTGTGTATTCAATCAGACTACAGACTGGTGATTAACATCACATTGGAATTACCTCTCCTGGATAAAATTCAAAGATCACAATGTGCCAAGTCTTGATGAATTATAGATTGACTAATCATGTATCTGAAGGATGGAAATGGCTCTGAGTATATGGAAAATTATTTCTTTCCTTGTGATCATACTAGCAGAGGGAAAAAACGTAACACTTTCCCAAACACCCTCAGAAGGAGCCTGAAAAGCCCTAAAGTTCCCAAAGAATTACAAAGGGATTGCTTGTGGTGAACTCCAGTTGGCAGAGACTGATATTCATGCTAAAAGCTGTGCCAGCTGTCATTTTGTGTATTTTACTGTCACCCTATAGCAGGAATTAATTAAATCCATTTTCTTCTCTCATATCAAGTTATTTTTCATTTGTAAAACATATCCAAGTCTTATTTTTTATTTCAGTACTGAAAAAAATACTTTTTAACATAATGTCCTGCTTGTGTCACTTATGATTGGAAACACATCTGTGCAAAACCTGCTCCTTGAAGCATGTTCTTGTGGTGTCAGTAGAAAAGCAACTTTCATGTCTGAATGTTTGTACAAACCGAGTACACGTGTCTAGTGTTGCTAGAATTAAATTTCTGAAGATGTATGGATTCTACAAGCCAGTAAGGGATGCATTAGAAGGATAGTTATGTATGGACCATAGAAATGCAAGACACTAGTTCTACCTTCTTGGATAGTGGGATGTTCTCTTGACCAGAGAAAAGCATTCCATGGCTTCCAGAGTGACGCACTTGACAATTAGCCTAGTGATGCCAAAAGGTAACTGAAATGGGTGCTATTCTGGCAAACAAATACCAGCTTCTTCTGTGACACAAGAAAATCAGTTATTCCACATGCCTGGAATAATGGTTTGTCCGATACGCTGATGTTGCAACATTTGACATGCTAAATCTCTGCAATTTCACACCACAGAATAAAGCGATGCCAACATCTAAAGAATTAGTCTGGATATTTTCCTCTTTTTTGGCTTTTTGAAGTTTGCTATCCTCAAAATGTATCTCAGCCTACACAAAACTTGTAAGAGCTGAACTAATGCCTGCTGTAGGGCCATTTACCTGGGTACTTCCCCAGTTCTTGCAGTTTGGACTCATTGATATCTGTAGCAATGACTTTGGCTCCTTCTTTAGCAAAAGCCTAGAGAATACAAGAGAAGCAGTTTATATTTAGATATTCCAGATCACACCAGAAATAAAATCTTTTTTCTTCTCAGGTCCTTTTTGGCTTGAAATAGAAATTGGCTGAAGGCAGCTGATCTCTCAGTTTTCCTTCTGGGCATATCAGGGAGTTGCACACATCCTGTGATATAGTTACAACTATGTAACTTTGCATGGTAAAACAGATTTAAGGTGTTTTCCCTAAAGCAAGGAATCCATAAATAAAGTTAAGAACAGTAACTAGACTATGATAATGGATATTATTATTGCCCTTATTAGCTGCACATTATAAATATAGGGCTAGAATTGTCTGTATTGTTAGATTTAAATGAAGTTAGGAAATTTGACAGGTAAACGCAGAAGTCATAAACCAGGATTTTTTTATTTTTAACAAAATCCTTTGTATCCAAATCATTGGCATAGAACAATAGTAAAAGCAGCATGGCTTCTGATATTTAACCAGAGGCATTGCTTCATTCTTGATGGTCTCCTCAAAAGCCTCTTTATTTGTATTGGGATTACTGATAAGTCAACAGGTAACAAAGTAAACTCTGTCAAAAGTATTCTGACATCTTGGACTATAGCCCCTAATCTTCAAAATAAGTGTCTCAAGTGCAGCTTAAGAGGATAGAGACATGAAACATAGCAGCCTTGCATGGCTTGTTGGGGATTTACAAGGTGAAACCATCAGGAAGATTACCTGATCTTGGACTGAGTGATTCATGTAAGAGTCTTCTTGTACATAAACATCAGCAGTCCTCTGTGTTCTTAACCACACGCATGAGAAACCAACTAGTCTGGCAAAAATCCTACAGGAGCTTTTCCTGAGTTGTTGATTACATTACAGAGATAACAAGATAACTCTGCTGGGTTTTTTATTTGCCATGGAAAAGGGAAGTCTCAGGAGAAGAACTGGTCAAAAGGAGTTACAGGCTAACTGGAAAGTTAACACATACCTTGAATTCTGTTTAACAGTAATCAAACAAAATTTGTAACGGGTTTCTTACAGTTGCTCATAGTGAACAATGCTGTAGCTGTGTTGTTAGTATCATGTAGACTTGGTTATGTCAATCATGAATACAGGTAAAATGTCTTGGCTTTACTGTAGGGGATCCTCACAGTATCCCACCTTAGACCAGAGGAAATATTCCCTCTATCATCTCTATTTTCTTCCAGAACAAAGCAACAGATATATTGGATAAAAGGTACAGACAGTACCAACCATATATTGTTAGAAAAGCAGTTGCAGCTGTCCTCAAATCTTGCTCTTATCCTTATCTAACATCTCCACTCAGAGTTGAAGATTTTCATAAATTCAAGCAGCACAAAGCCTGCATGATACAGCATAGTGGCTACATTATTCCCTGATTTTTTCACTGCGTAATTCTGGCTTCATCTATGGTTTATTAATTCAAGAACTGGTTTGGTGCAGGTGTCATTGGACAAGCTAGAATGAGAGACCTTGCACAGGCACAGCAGAACAAGCATTTTCCAACTTACAATAGCAGCTGCTCGGCCAATGCCCTGTGCTGCCGCAGACAACAGGATGATCTTCCCATCCAGCCGCCCCATGGTGCTGACCTGTGCGGGCACAGGATGGCACAGAAGTTTAACAAAAGCAGATGCAAATATGTTCCCAAACCTAAACCTGATCCAGGGTGTACCTCTGCCACTATAACTGTCCTGTTTGGCTGCCATGTGACCCTCAGTTATCCAGGGTTCTGAGGGGCAGGGCTGCATCAAATATTTTTTTTTAGTTATACATAAGGACCTCAAGAAATCAAAAGGCATTTGAGCGCAGAAGTTAAGCTTCATTAAAACAAAAAGTGGATTTTTTTTTTCTTAAACAGGTTAAAAAAAAGTCAGGATGAAATGGCAGTACAGTAATTCATAATCTAGTGTTTCTACTGTCCATGGTATTGTCAGAAAGCAGGTCTGTCTTCTGTTTCTCGACAAACTCTTCAACTTTCTAGACTGCAATAAATTCCTAACAATACCCTGGGCCTTGGTATCTGCTCTCAGTTGTCTTAGGAATCTTCCAGCACAGCAGATTCCCAGCCCAAATGAAGCAGGAGGGAAGCTGCCAGTCTTGCCTCTTGTTCCCCGTTCTCAGGGAACGCTGAGCATGCTTGGGGCAGTAGGGAACCTCTAGGAGCTGCTACCTTAGTCTGGATGGAGCAGCCAAAAGGCAAAATACAGCCTTCTTCTGTCCCAGCACACACGTTCAAGTGCTGTGTTAGGTTTACTGAAATACAGCATGCAAAAATGCAGACAAGTAAAAACAAACACCATCCTCTCGCTCCTGTAGATTTTTGGTGATTTAAGGAGAAAATTACTTAACAGGATGTTTCAGAGAACTTCCTACAAAGTGAGGGTGCTGTGTTCCAGTCACAATGCAGTATCTGGAGTTTGTTAACCAAGTTCCTCATAAGCAAAACTCCTGCATTTTCATAAACCTCCAAGCAACTTCATCTATATAGATATGAGTGTAGAAAGGTGTCAAAAGAACACAAAGTCTTTAAATGTACACATAAATCCAACACACCAAGTACTTCCCTGGGAAATTAAGATAAAAGTGCTATAATCCTCCCTGTGTTAGCAGCCAACGCTATCGTCTTGAGATGCTCAAATCCATGCTGTGACTCTCATTACCGAGTCAAATCTAGTGCCCTACATTTTGAATCAATTATTAATTTATCTTATTTTGATCAGAAATTCTGTTTTGTTAGATGTTTTTCCTGACAAAGGTTGCAGCGAAACTGTTTTCCTGAAGGTCACAGATTCAACAAATCAGACTTCTGAAGCAGTGTAATGGAAAAATGCTTTTCTTTCCAAAAGCCACCTGGATCAGTTCAAGTACTTCCCCAAATCACTAACACGTGGTAAGCAAAATGCATATAAATACATTTTTCAGTCTAACAGTCAGGTTTTATGAACATTTGCCATACCAATTCTGTGAAGCATTTACAAAGCGAGATCAATATAGTCACTCACCAAGAGATCTCAAACTGCTTTGTTCTATTTACTGACCCTTGTACAAAAGGAAGTTCTACAGGGTTGTTTTTTTTTTTTTTAGCTGTGCTTGTTGGGATGTGTAGTCGAAATGCTAAGTTCCTCTATACGAACGTAATTTCCTGTTGAAACATTGAGATGCTGCCATCTAGTGAAACTCAGGATTTTAAAAAAGTGTGGTTTTTCCTCCTGCACAGGAAAGGACACAAAAGGATCATGAGCATTAGCTGACCCTCTTCTCAGGGGAATTAAAGAGATCAATAGGATTTCCACCAAAAAAGGCCACAAACATGTTTTTCCAAGCAATATCTTTTTGCAATAGAAACTATCAAATTCCAAACCAGGACAAATACTTATGTGATTATTTTTCGTTGCTGTAAACTGGTGATTTACCAATGTATTGTTTGTTTCTAGTGGTTTAACTTCCATATGTTAAAGCAGAATTAATATCATTAGACTGAAAAATTCTAGGACAAACTAATTTAGCTATAAGCTCAAACAAGACTTGCAGCTACCTGATAGTATTATTAAGGAATTTGGTGTCCTAAACTTCAGTTAGTTTGTCCTCAGAAAGGCCACTTCTGAGGATAAACTGAGACACATACACTAAAGTTCAGTTTATCCTGTCTTTCTGCTAAACTGTGATAACTTTTAAGGCTTTCTAAATCAGCTCCCCAGTAAACAAAATCTTGAATGACTTAATTTTCTAGAAGCATTTATCCTTCTGCCCCTAAGCTTTTGCTACCTGAATTTAGACATAGACCTGTTGCAATAACTTTTTGCTTTTTTTAGTTCAATCACCAGAAAAATCACCAAATCTAGAAATGTTCCAGGCCAGCAATAATTAACAAAAAAACCACTGGAAATTGTATACGAAAGAGGTAGATCTATATATACACCTCTTTTCCCCCCTTCTGGAAGAAAAAAGTCAGTCTAATTCATTTATTAGAACACCAAAATGGTGGTAGTCAAAGGAAACCCCTTTCATGATAGTGGGAAAAAAAAAAGTAACAAACCAAGCAAAAAACCAACCCAAAACAAACCCAAAAATCTTCCAACCAACCTCAGGAAAAAAAAAAAAAAAAA
>VZRR01000441.1:59382-73039 GCA_013398015.1 Oreocharis arfaki
AAAAAAAAAAAAAAAAAGCCACCACAAACACACCAGTACTTTGCATTTATCCCTGTCAGAAAATAAATTCCTATGAGTCTGGTCAGAAAGACGACATTGCAGTGCTCAACTCTGTAACAGTATTTAAAACCTGTATATTTCTGGCTTGTTATGCCTTTAAAAGCTTCCCAAAAACATATTCCAGGTCAGAGATTAAGATAAATGCTTGCAGCTTCTTAGCAGGTACAGTAGTTATCAGTTTTCAGCTATTCAAAGTAAACAGAAGGTTGGTTCTTTACTAAAGAAGTACCTCCATCAGGTAAATAATCCTTGTGTGACTCTCCCAGTTCCAGTAGCTGCTGAATGCTCAGGAATATGTCAAGCCATTTGCTTGTCAGTTTGGGTGACCCAAACAGGACCTAGCATCCCTGAAAGCTTTATTCCTATAAAATAAGGATGATGCTTTTGATGCAGGTGTCTTTCTTAGGTATGACTTTCTTGTCTCATGATGACGATTTCATCCTTAATGAAGCTGATCTCAGGTTCTGAGTGCCAAATTCCTGTTTAGTTGGCAATGGAGGGCATGGCAGGGAGGAAAGGGAGGAGGATCTATGTTTTACACTTCTACCATTTTCTGACAGGCTCAAACGAATTAAACAAAACTCTGACAACAGACTTGTGTAACAGTAAACTTTGCACAAGTAATTGCTGCAGAAGGTTATAGAGGACAGAGACAAGAAGAATAATAATGGTGGAAGTGATGAAATCAGTATAAAAGAGTCATTTGGTAACATTTAGACACAATGTAATCAACATCCTTGGATCATAGCACAAGTGAACACCAAAACCATTTTTACATATTTAACACAAAAATTTATTGTCAAATTAAAATTTCTTATATAAAACATATAAAATTTAGGTCTCATAACACAGATAAGTAGGTTAATAAGAGCGTCCATCTTGCCCCAATGATCTGGTTTGTTTTCCATTCACTAGAGAAGCAGAAGAGTGTTAAGTCCATTGCTTAATATTAAAAAAACTCCAATACACAACTTCCGACCATGTACATTGTGTACATCGGTATACTGAAAAACGATGCAAAATTCAAAGTGACTCATGGTACCATAATTGGCTGAGCTGCAGAAACTTTTAAGGAGTTTAAGAGGAACCCTTGATTGTGTGCTCTACAAACAGAAGATCAGTAACTTCGGTCACAGTGTCCAAAGAGGTCAAGATTGTGGTGAAAAGGCAGTTTCTGTTGGCTTAAAGCATGGTACAAAAGCCACATGCTAAGAAACAAAAAGAGTATTTTTTGCCAAGTCAACAGCACTCTGAAGACACAGATATCAACAACCCAGAAAGGTGCTGTTTTAGGAATGACAGGACGAAAAGTGTGCGACTGAGAAGTTTCACAGTAGATTAGTTTGTGATCCATTCCTTTTTCCATGTTTTTCTTCAATACATTAGCTTCTCTTTGCCAACAAAAAAATCCACATCAAAACATGAAAATAGAACATCAGCAGATTAGCTGTGGGGCAACATGGCCTCATATTCCAGCTTTCCCAGCTGTGGGACGTAGCAACTCCAGGACAGCAAAGATGGAAGAGGCTGATGGCTTTTAACCTGAAGCAATTTTCTTTTGTATATGCAGATTCTGGCTGTAGCCACTGCAAGGGCAGCTTACAACAGAGCATCTTTACTGGGTGCTACAATCAGGGGCTTTATCTTTGTCTGAAGTCCCAAACAAGTGCTTAAGATGTTCTTCTGTGGACTCCATGCCCGCAGGTCGTGTATCTGTACAGAAGACAAGAACATTAAAGCCCTTCTCAGTTAGACAAGCAGCAGGAATACAGTGATTTAATCTTGACTAGTGTTTTATATGTCAGCTATCAAAGCTTCCCTCTGAGGAGCTTTGTGTTGTGAAGAAAGCTGTGCTATTACTGAGTTGGCCATCACAAAACCAGCAATAAGTCATGTTCTTTCTGGAAGTCTGCTATTAATTCCTCAAAAACTGCCTAACTCTTCAACATGTCTGCTGGGGCCTTTTGAAAGCTGTGAGAAGCATGAGGGCAGTAGGTCACTAAAAGTCTGGTACAGGTCTGATATAAGAAATCTGAAGTGAGCCTGAGGAACAGAAGTTATCATCAGAATAGCTGTTATTGCAGCTGGAGCCAGGCAGAGTGGCAGATGCAACATCAAAGACTACACTCTACCATCTTAAAAAACTTCAGAAAGAAGTTAACCAGCAGTTAATTTTGTATAGTTTTACCAGAAGTCTGTGCTTAACCAATGTAAAGTTAAAAAGCAAAACATTTTAGACCACCAGCTATCTAACAACAATATTTTGCTGATTCACTTTTAAAAGTCACTCATCAACACTTCCACTGCAGAAAAGGAAAAAAAGCTTGTATATTCTTCAGGGGGTGAAGAATTCATGTTGGTATTTCGATTCTGTAGAGCATACAGAAGCTTCACAGCTCACATGGTCAGCTTTTCAACAGTCAGATGACAAACCATTCAGGAAAACTGTTATCATTCACATTTCAGGTCTGAATGTATAAGAGCAGCATTTACCCTCACCTCAGGCCATTCCTTAGTTTGCATCTTCAAATCTTTACAGGACACTACCACTGTGTTACGTACCTGATAGCACACCCAAGTTGGAATTATCGAAGAAATTTGTTGGACAGGTCAGAGGCAGAGGCTTTGATAGGTCCTGAGTCACCGTTTCCTGAGGAACAGTTTCCTTGGAGGGTGAAGGCATTTGCTCTTTAAAGAAATATGACACTGTCTTCTTAGGAGACTTTGGTATTGTCTCTCGAGCAGTTTCTCTTGAGGATCGTTCTCTCCATTTTACTGCTCTCTCTTTCCATTTCTTAAGTTCCTCTTTCAGTTGAAGTTCACCACTGCAAAGCAAAAAACCCCAGCATTTAAGTAAGACAAGTTTAAAGCAGTTACTCTAAGGAAAAATTCCTGAAGAACAGACAGTTCCTGTGTTTTCAGATGACACATCACACACATGGCAATACAATAGCTGTGTATCTTGGTTTCAGAGGAATTTTTCTTTAAGCTAAAATTCCTTCCAACATACAATTCAAGTGTATCTTCTGGCATTTAAAAGATTCTTAGGAAAGTAAGCAATTTAAAGTTCAAAAGGCCTTTATAAGCCATAAGACACTAGCTTTGAATAAAAGTTTATGATGTGAAATCTAAAATTAATGGTTACTCACTTCTGTAGGTGTCCCAGAAAGAAATACTAATGATGTACATAGTTAAATACAACAAATGATTTGACATGTTGCTAGTCAGCTTTCCACTTACTTTAGTAGAAGGTCATTTTGTTTCTTCAGGTGCAAGTTCTCCTTCTGTAGCTTAGCTTGTTCAGATTTTAGAACAAGTATTTGTGTGCTCTGCACAATACCACTGCCACCACCACAAGTAAGGGGTATTTGGGATTGCTGAGGATCTGCTTCTTTCAGCACTAGAAAACAGATTTAAACATATGTGTGTGCATTATTTGGAGAGTGCTTAAAACCAAGCCAATACATTTTTTAGCCTATTCCTTCTTGTGGTCTTTTATGTGAAACCTCACTGGGTTACAAGTACCATTACAACAGTTACTCTTTTTTCTACACAAAACACACCTCCAAGTATTCACACTGCCAGGGAGATATTAAGAAACATGAAAGATTCATCACTGGGCCATTTAGAGGTTAAATAGTTATTGTTTCAGGTATGTCATAGCTTTGATAAGAACTAGGTATTCATATGTCAAGGAAAAAGTGGCAACATGAGCTACCACCACTGCAGCTTATCCCTTCACAAGGGCAAATGTGGCTGGAGAAAAACACAAGAACTGCTATGATTCTAATGCACTTTATATGCAGCTAATGTATTCTACTTTCCATCTCATCTTCCAATGCACCCAATTCTCCTCATACCCTTTGAGGTACAAGGCTGTGTCTCGATCTGGTCTTTAACCATACAACCTCAAAAACTCAATGTTTAACATGAAAGAGTCCCTTCTATTTATCTTGAATTTACCAGTAACATCTTGCTCTTGGTGTGCTCTTCTCAGTTCTTCTTTTAACTTTGTTAACTGTTGTTCTCGGTGTTCTGCAAGGGCTTTATAATTAGCAAGTCTATATGAGGCAGGAAGGGAGGGAAAAAAAAATCAGGAAACCTCAGTTTAATAGTAATTACAGTTTCAGTTGATTTCTAATGAGCTATTGAATACAAGACATACCCAAGTTATACAAGAAAAACCACATGAACCTGGTTGTCAGTTAGATTTTAGGTAAAGTGCACCCAAAAGTTAGACTAATTATTTTTGGTGTATCCCTTCCCTCTCGTGGAGAGTGCTTTCAATTATTGCTTTCCCCTTGCCTTCTTTTGTCAGAACAGTTATTTCATTTATGGCTGAACATGGTTGGTTGAGAAATTTTGGTGGGTGTATAGGGAAGCAGTTTTGGAAGCAACCCAAGGTGCATATAGATTTTACTTTCCCTAACTACAGTAAAATCTTACAACACCTCAAGCTGAGTGCTTTCTTCTTATTATGTGGGAAAAATAAAGAGGGAAGTAGAAGCTAAGAATAACGCAGTTGAGAATTGTAAGAAGATAAAATTTGAACTTACTTCACTTCAAAGGAGTTGGATTGTTTCATTCTTTCCAGATCACATTTTACCAACTGTGTTTTTAGATGGTCAATTTCTTCTTTGTACAGCTCAGCACCTTTATCTAATTTTGCCTGAAAATAAAATATTTAGTACAAACAAGGGCTTGTTACTTAGCAATGAAATTAAGGGTTGTTTACCTTGTATCTTTACCATGATCTGCTAGATTTTGCAGGACAAGACCAGGACCAGGAAGTTATTTTTCTCTAAGGTGGCTCACATTACCAACTAGCACTATAGCAGCAGTTGGTATCCTACTCTGGTGTATTACATGCAGTCACGTTTTAGCAAGTTTTGCTGACTTCTGTGCAGATATAAATCTGGGAATTTTAAAGTAGTGTGCAAATATATCACACTGAATAAACAGTTCATGCTTCCATTTAGAAGTTTTAAAATGTTTCGGAAATGCTTCACATACAAGTGACACATTTAGTTTCTAGTACCATAATATGGGTTCTAAACGTTGCCACTGAGGGTTGCACTGGTAGAACGTGAAACTTCCTGCTAAACAGGCAAGCAGAGTGTTTTACTCTGGGAATGCCACACAGAACAAATACATTGACTATAGAGAGTTATGTTTCACCTGCAACTGTTGTCAAGCATGCTTTGTGTCTTTCATCAGAGGGGAAAGAAAATAGTGAAGTGTTTTGGTCATACCTGAAGACTCAGCTTCTCTGTTAAGGCAGTCCTGAGGCAATTATCCATCTCATTCAGTTTGGCTTGCAGTTGGGTGAGCTCACTTGCCTCTGTTTTTATTCTTATCTGTGCTTCTAACTTGTTTATCCTGTCATCTTTCTCTTTGACACTTTCTCCTACTTCCTTTATTACATTTTCTAACTTCTGAACTTTTACTTCCATAACCTATTGAGATATATCAATCAATCAGTCATGAGCAGTTATGTCAAAAGATAGTAAAAGTAACAACACACTGTCATATTCTTAGCAAAAACTATCAAAAACCCAAACCACACAAAAGAAACCACTACAGGCTCTATGGCAACTCTTCATGTCCAGGTCACTGGTTTGTATCACCTTTTAATAGCCTAGAACACTCAAGTCTAAAAAAAGAAAAAGTGCTTTGGAGAAGGGTAACTGTGACATAAAAAATAGAGAGAAAATGTGTCTTCAATTCCTGTGATTAAACAGAGAATTCTTCTCCAGCTTCATGTCTGACACAGTGAATACCATATACTTACAGGAAGCATCAAGAGTATCACCCTACTAAAGTCAATACTTCAAAAGCAAATGAAAACACTTCATATGAATTTCCAATGTGAACATCTATTTGAGTACAGAAATCAGGCAATTAAAATAATCACATTGCAGGCAAGAGCTCAAACTTCCACTTTGGAAATAAAAGAGCTACTAAAATAAAGTGCACTCTACTTGTATTGTGGTGGCATGGATTTACAGTTGCCATCAATCCTTATTTTCAGTTTGGAGTACTCCCACTTAGAAAGCAAGCATCAAAGAAGTTTTCCTTAGAAACAAGTAGTGGTACCTTTTTATCTTGTTCTGCAGCCTTTAATTTATTATGAAGCCTATAATTTTCTTCTTCTAATGCCAGACTTGCAGAGCCACCAGGGGCCAGTTTTTCTTTGAGGGTGTTTAGATCCTGAAGCAACTCTTCATTTTTCTCTTTTCTCTGTTTTAATTCAACATCAGCAATTTTACTATAATCGGCAGTTCTGGCATCCAGCTCTGAAGAAAGTTCAAGGAGTATCTGAAAATCAGTAGCATCATACAGAATAATTTAAAATAATTTTTTAATCTGCTAGAAATAAGGCAAGTGAAGAAACAGGAAGTATCTTAGCTTGTATTATTCTCACATTCTTGTTTCAGTGCCCCATTTGAAAATGCTTGCTGTCAGAAATGGTATCAGTAACACTCAAAAGAACAGTTTCATTTCCAAAAGAGAGGGAGGCAGGAAGGGGCACAAGAAAAGCTGATAGTGTATTGCAGGTTTACCAGGATTTCTGCATTAACTCAAACACTAATACTAGAGAAACAAAGGAACTACACTGGAAAGACTTCTTGAATGCCAGTAACAGAAAACCGTAATTATTTTTACTAGAATGTATTCACACTGACCAAAGGAAATGAAACCTACGCATTGGGCTGTTCTAGAAACCCACATGTTTAACATGTCAGATAAATTAAAACTTCACCATTGTCAGGAAATTACAATGTTTACAAGATTTTTGTTTGTTTGTTAAAAGCTTTGATCCACATAATATTAGGGTCAGGGAATTCTTCCAGAAGCCTTGCCAACACTTCAAAATCCCAAAGAAGTCAAGGCTGGCTATTGACTCTACAGAAGAAACTTTTTAAAATAGGCTAAACTTAAGATTTAATCAGAAGGATGAAATCTTATGAAATACTTTTCATGAAGCACTAAACTCTGAAAAATGCTGTCCAGTTTTCCAAAAGAGGCAAGAGGTAAGCAGAAGAAAGAAAGGAGTTTGAGTATAAATTTCAACTGAGTTTTAAAAATGGCTAAAGTAGTTTTGATTAAGTTTGGCAGCAAAAGCTACATTTTCCAGAATTCGGAGTAATAAAACCTCAAATGAACAACTCCACACCCCCTTGCATTTATTACCTAGAAAGTCTTTCATAAAGCAAGTTTCCAAGTTCAGATGCATAAGGAATCTTTAAAAATCTTTTAAATATTCCTACATCTTATAGTTAAAATATGAGTAAGTGCTGATAATAAATGAATGATCATTTAAAAGCTTTTTTTGTGTTTTGTTTTCAATCATAGGCATTTGCAGAGTGCTTACACAAAATATATTTCTGATTCTCTAACATTTAATTTTACCTTTACTTTAGGAGTCCAGAATTTCAGGACTTGCAAGAGCCTTTCATTATCTTTCTTTAGTTCTTCTTTCAGTTCCTCTGCATCCCAGTGAGTTCCTGAGCAAGCTTCCCAGAATTGCATTGTTTCTCTTCTAGCACTTTCTTCCTGCTGTAACTCAGCTTCTATGCAGAGAAGTTCACATTCCATTTCTGATAGATCTTTGACAATGCTCTTAAAAAAAAAAAAAGGGAACTAAAATTTAAATACTGGTTTGATTACCACATGTCTAAATACACCTTTTGTCCTCTCAGCTATCAGTATAGCAAGAAGTCTGGTTTTGCATCTCATTAGCATATACAAGGAGTTTTGCTACACTTAAAATTACACCCTGTTGGGAAAGCAAGAAGACAATCTACATTCCTGGAGCAAGCTGGAAGGGGAAAAAAAAAGTGATTTTTAGCAAAAAGTTATTTCATTGTTTTAGAGCAAGTCATCTTGGTATTGGGTAGTATATTTTATAGGGCAAATAAGTAAATAACATTCCCACTATTTTCCAACCTAATAATTTTATTTTCAGCCACTTTACAAAGCAAAATCCTCATGTTAGAGAACTAGTAGCATAAAAACACCCTTCTATTCCTTCACCCCCTTGAAATGAAGTTTTAACAGATAAACCCAATGCCATTAGATTTCTACCACCACATGACCCCATGCCTTGAAATGAGTCTTCATGTCTGGTTTTTTTTTCCCCCCAAATACTACCTCTGCATCCAAGTGGAAACTCTGCAGCCCTTCGCTGCTGTTTAACTCTTGAAATGATACTTCATTCTGCTTCAAATAAATCTTCCTGAGACATTGAATCTGGGATTGTAGGTGATCTTGTTTTCTCTTTTCCTCATGCAATTCCATTTCATACTTGTGAACAGTAGCATGATATTCTCTTTTCTTTGAGCAAACAGAACTGAACAGAAGCTGTTGCAGAAGCACAGGATGTATCAGTGAGCATGCTTTAAAATGGTAACCTACATCCAGCTAAAATTCTTTATTTTATAATTCCCTCTATGTACTCTCTGAGCCTGTAAACATCCAGGATAACTAACACAGGAAAATTAGGTTCAAATGTGCATTATAGCAACGGCATATAAGCCTTTTAGCTGAGACAGCACTTTTCCAGTACACTGTTTTTTTTAGACTTCAAAAAGAGCCAAAAAGTCTAAAAGGCTCTAGACAGTCTTCCACCAATCTAGACTTTGAAAAGCAAAGTATTCTTTGTTATATTTATTTTCTCTTAAGAGCTGTGAAAGGTGCAGATGATCTATGAGAATAATATCACCGTGCTGATTTAAAACTATTCTAGCAGAGCTTGCTAGTTGAATCTTGAACATCTTTAACCATGAAAGTTAAAAGCCATCCATGGAAAAAATTAAATCTAAAACTGCTGCATTAAGTTATAAAATGAGGCTCTTTGAATATTAGTTCAACTTCTAAGTTAGTGGATATTTATAGACATGACTGACTCTCAAGAACCTCACCCCCTCTCTCCAGGCCAGTGCATGTTTCCCCCGCACTGCTCCAAACAAAAAAAAAAAACCCATTCCTTAATATCTCTTGGTAAATAAAGAAACAGAAAAGACTTGATCATTTACTGTACTTCTGCATATGTTAACAGGAATTCTTTCCCAACTACCCTTAACCCTTTTGCTGATAATTTTAGTCCAATGGAGAAACTGATTCCAAATTGGGGAAGATCTGCAAGGCTGTAAAATCATCAAACTACTTGGGAAGTGCTGTAGAGTAAGCATGCATCTCCAAGCAAGGTTGCATGTCTCTTTCTCCCATGCAGAAATACATACTCAGTCATCTATAATTTGATTTATAGAGTACAGAAAGAAAATTTCATTTCCCAATTAAAATTGAATAATATTAATGAAATAATACTGTGCAAAGCAGCTGAACTACAGTTAAAAACTAAGTTTGATTTACATAACTAAGTAGTTCCAGTTTTCTAAGATTGTAAAGCAATTACTATCAACTTATTTTCTCCAATGTTTGGATTCTCAAAAACCAAAGCTACAGTATATAAAATCTTAGCTGTTACCATTGAGAGCTTATTTAAAAAAAAAGCCCAAAACCCAAACCCAAGTGATACGAAGCATCCACATATCCAGCATTTTAAGTTGGTACCTTCAATTTGGTCAACAACTTCTGGAGACGACCGTTCATTTCCTCATTTTTAGTTTGAAGTGTTTTGACTTGTTTACTCTGCTCCAGTGTAAGCTGAGGCAGTATCACAGCTATCAGTGCTTTCTGACTATTCAGTTCACTCTTCAGTTTAAGAGACACTGTAGAGAGACATTCGTATCTCTTCCCCATATTTGGGAATTTCTCAAGAAGCTCCTACATGCAAGTGAAACAAATTAATTTGATCACAATAAGGAAAAGTGTGATTAGCTATAAACAAAAACATAAAATAAATCACCTGACTCCAGGACTAATCTCTACAGTATGTATTGGTTTTACAACAGGAAAGTTATTAGGATTAAGACTTCAGTTTAGATTTGCCCCAGGGATATGACAATAACACTAATCTAGGCACAAAACCAGATAATTTCTTAGTTTTCCAGCAAGTCATTTCACAAGCTGAGACTGTCTTTGTGGTTTAGATTGCCTGGCCACATCAAGACTTGTAGATCAGGCATTAAAAAAAATTATTGCCTGTTCACAAGTTTGCCAGCTGGCCTTCCCTCAGGATGGACTCCCAAGTTTATCTGCTTCTCCTTTCTTAAAAGGAAGGGCTCTTGAAGTGGGTCCTAGCAGTCTGCCATGAAAAGGAAGGTGTGAAGAAGCAGTGAGCAGGCTCAGTAGTGCTACAGGCTTGAAGACCCAGTAAATTGCAGCTCCAGTATCACATTTAGTCATGTCTGTGTTGTACATTTTAACATAAGTATAAAACTCCCTTGAGTTGAAAGAACCAAAATTCACCAGTTTTCTTAACTCTTCACCTCATAGTAAAAACATTGGGAAGAGGCAGACAAGATCCTACCTATTACAGAAGTCAGAAGGGGAGAGTGCTTTTAAAAGGGATCAGCTGATGTTGACTTCGCTCATTCTGATCTCCCTGCTGCTGATGTAGGATAGAAATACAGCAAGAATGGAGAAAGCCACAAGTGACTGATTTTTGCAGTTTGGTTCTTTACCACTTTGGTGTTAACTGAAGAAGCACTCTGGGCTTCTTTACCGCATACAGAACAATATCTAAATCTGCTGCACGTATAGACCACAGTACAATGATACTGCACTTTAATGTGTGTCATACACATTGATAAATCCTGGTTCATTCTGGCTTTCGGTAGGTTACTAGCACTTCTCACATCTGTGTAAAAATATATTCAGGATAGTTAACTAACAAAAGGTCTGAGGAATTCCTAGTTTGAGGGCAGAAGCGCTTTAATGAAATTATTTTATTTGACACCAGTTTATTATTTGATGGGGAATAATGGAAGGGAGGATCTGGGGGGATTTTACAAAACCAAAGTGGCAAAGTGCTTCTCTTTGAGGTTCAACAAGGCTAACTGCTGGGTCACAACCCCCCATGCAGTGCTACAGGCTGAGGGAATAGTGTCTGGAAAGCTTCCTGGTGGGAAAGGACCTGGGGGTGCTGGTCAACAGCTGGCAGAACGTAAGCCAGCGTGTGCCCAGGTGCCCAAGAAGGACAATGGCATCCTGGCTTGTGTCAGGAATAGTGTGGCCAGCAGGACTAGGAAAGGGATCAGCACTAGCAAGGCCACACCTCAAATCCTGTGTTAAGTTTTGGGCCCCTCACTACAAGACATTGACATGCTGAAGCATGTCTAGAGAACGGCAATGGAGCTGGGGAAGGGTCTGGAGCACAAGTCCTGTGAGGAGCAGCTGAGGGAACTGGGGTTGTTTAACCTGGAGAAAAGGAGACTGCAGGAAGACTTTACTGCTTTCTACAACTCCCTGACAAGAGGGTGTAGCCAGGTGGGGGCCAGCCTCTTCTCTCCAGTAACAAGCAATAAATTGCACTGGGGGAGGTTTAGATTGGTTATTAGGAAAAATTTCTCAGAGGAAAAGGCTGTCAAGTATTGGAACAGGCTGCCTAGGGAAGCAGTGGAATCAGCATCCCTGGAGCTACTTAAAAGATGTGTACACCTGGCACTTAGGGACATGGTTTAGCAGTGATCATAGCAGTGCTGGTTTAAGGGTTGAAATCTATAATCTAAGAGGTCTTTTCCAACCTAAATGATTCTATGATCCTATGTGACTAGTTATTTTCATTGGGGTGGCTGGACAGTAATGAAAGCAAGTGAGATGTTCTGTAAACATTAATTTGAACTCAGCTGACACAAGATGTGCAATCACTGAACAGCAAAAGCAAATCAACTGATCCCATGGTATGCAGCATCTCAGCAAGATATGCAAACCATTTCATACATAATGCATAAAAGACTTATGCTCCATGACGGGTCTCATTAAGATCCTACATGCATCCTTAAAACAAGCAGAAAAGTAAGCTTACCTTAATTTTCAAGGTTTTTTCTTTCAAGCTGTCATCAGCCACCTGCTCTGCAATATCCACTGGGTTTACCAGATCAGACATATGATTCAGGTTTCTCTGCTTCAGTTGTTCTAAAGCATGTTCCAGTTCTGCCTTTGTTTCAACACACTAAAATAAAAGCACACATATTTAAGTACCGTTCAAGACGAGAAGTTAACTCAGGTGTGCAAATTGCAACACTCACCATCTCAGAATTTCTTTGCAGTTCTGTCTTGAGCTGGTCCCGCTCAGACCTGACATCCTGAAGAAGTTTTTGTAGCTCATCTTTTTCTTGATTAATTGATGAGATTTGTTCTTTAAGTTGGAGAGAGTGACTAGTTCTTTCAGCTACTAACTGGTCCTTCTCACATGATATGTTATTTAGTGCCTCAGTTAACTGTTGAATCTACAGTGAACAGTGGAGAAAAACACAAATCACAATTTGGTGGTTGTGGTCTTTATACACCCTACAAAGTACTTAAATCAGTTGTGTCAAATACAAAAATCACAATTTTTAATTACTAAAATTCACACTAGCAGCAAAAAAAGTTGAAAAATAATTTTGGTGTTCTAGTAACTCAGAAAAAGAATTTGCAAGGAATAGGAACAGCATGACACCCAAAAAAGTCGAATTCAGTCAGCTTTTGTCTTCTGTAAAGCAAGATGAATCAAAAGAAAAGGCCATCAACCTGTGTCTATATCCCAAGAAAATTAAAATAAACAGAAGATGAGCATAAAAAATGGACAATATCTTTATACTGTATTTCCCCTATTGAAGAATAATATTTGCTAAACTGCAGAAATCCTCAATTATATTCTTTGTTCTACAAACCGAGATTTTGACAGGTGAAAAGCTCAAACCTAAAGACTACAAAAAGAATGAGCTGGCAAGAACTAAGTGCAAGACTTTCAAACAACGTATTATTCAGAAAGTGTGCAAAGCACCAAGGATTCAAAATCCACATAAACTCACGCTCTCTACACAGTGCCATTTAAGGTCAGAATACAGGTACAGTTGCTGATTATTACATTACATGAAACCTGCACTCATCTGATAAAGTGACATTCATTCCAAAGATGGACCAATCCAGTAGGTTACAAAGCTGAGACCAGCTGAGGAGGCCATTACAAAACAACAATAAAGAAACTTAGACAAAATGCATTGCCCACGTTCACGTTGGTTTACCAACCATAAAAACGATGCAGCAAGAATTAAAAATTAAATAGTTTGTGCAAAAGTTTGGCACATGGGTGACAAAACATTGACTAAACACCAAAACCCCTCACCTTGCTTGTTAGGCTGTCCTTCAAAATCTCTGACTGCCTCTGAACCTTCAGCAAATGTTCTTCCCTTTCTTTACAAGTCTCTACCATTTGCTGCAGCTCATCTTTCTCCTTGTTAAGTAAAGCGATTCTCTCCAGCTGCTGACACATTTGCTCACTCACTGCTCTTTCAGTTTGTTCCTTTTCTGCCAGTAGCTTGCCATAGTCAGCTGAGACACGAGTCAGGTTGTCAGAGACCTCAGTGAGCTGGAAAGAACAAATCAAAACCAGTATTGATAGTCGTAATCACCTCCTGCATGGGCAAAAATTATTTGATGCTTTGGAGAAAAAACAACCAGTAACATTCTAAGTTCCTAAATATTC
>VZRR01000442.1:0-33121 GCA_013398015.1 Oreocharis arfaki
CCCGTGTGCGTGCTCAGCAGCCGCCTCGTGTTCCGAGGGCCGGGACACGTTTGCTTGCGTGACGGAGAAATTAGACTTGTTTTGTATTTTTTTCCCCCCAGCCACCCGCCCCCTGAAGATTTATATTTTATGTGCAGACGGTTATAAAATTTAACCTAAAATTCTGCAACGGTAGCATCTTTACAGTTGTCCACATTGTCCAGCTGTCTCCAAATTCTAACGGTCATTTGCACTGATGATGCTTTTATATATAGGGCCGTTTTCAATATGTTCTGTGTACTTATTTGCAGTTCAACAGGAGTTGATCAAAGAGAGAGAGACATTTTCAGTCTCATAATTGTTTCCCCAAACAATATAATTTGCAGTATGCACGAGACACTCATGAAAACGTAGTAACACAAACCCTAAAATATGTAATCTGAGTAACTCTTGCTCCAAATGGAAAGCTGCTGCTGACCTACATTTTTGAACCAGAACGGTTTGAAGTTTTTATAACTATCTTAATACAAGTGATACCCTGGTATAACAAAAGGTAATAGTCACACATTATGTTCAACTAATGAAAGCATTTGGGAGATCAAATACTTGGCTATGAATACAGCAAACTGGGATATTAGTGAACATTTTCAATACAGCAAGGGTCTAAACTGCGATGTTTTAAGTTAATGTATTTATATGCTCTGTTAAAGGTAAGCACGTTTTCAAATTTCAAAATGGATAAATAGGAGATTCAATCATAACGGTAGAGAAAAACGCAGCATATCAAGAAAGATGCTGTCACAAGTAGAGAGGCTTTTTTGAATTCACTGTGAAAACATAAAAGAGAAGAAGCTTCATGCTCTAATGTTGAGTTACATGCAAAGATTATTGATAAATGTATGAGTAGTGTGATTCCAGTGTCTATTAATTTTAGTTCTCTCTGAAAAGTCAGAAATATTATTATTTGCATTATGGAGTTAGGTTTGAAAAGTCTCAGTGCTCGTGAAGTACAACTTGCTAATACTTCTGTTTTACAATTGGGTTTTGGGGGGGTTTGGTTTTGTTGGTTGGTTGGCGGTTTTGTGTGGGTTTTTTTGGTACCCTTTGCAAAAATGTTATATAGCTACACATATATAAACACAGAGCAGGGAAAAAAATTATGAGTAATTCTAGTGGGGGGAATCAGGTGCATACCCAAGGGTCATTACAGTCGGTACCAACAACAAATTGCAATTCTATGCAAACTGCTAGAAAGGGATATATCATCTTTGTAGGAGAGAGAATAACAGAACCGTAAGATGAATTCATGCCAAATCATTCATCAGCTTTTGCCAAGAGAATACTACATCTTTGTTAGTGAGCCTTTTTGACATTATCTCCTGGATTTTCTTCTTTTCTATATTCAAATGCACGCTAATTATACATATTAAACCACCTAAGTTGATTTTTAAAGTCTTTCATATGCAAATAAAAATATAGATGTCTCCTTGTGTGTATTTCTTTACATGTGTACACTAACATAAAATATAAAATCAATTACACACTTACACTTTGAGACATTTCTATTTGAGCAAAAATACATCTATTGAAGATCTGCTAAGATGTACTGATGGTGCCTGGGCTGCAGATCACAATACTTTCTGACACACTCCGCAACTCTTTCAAATTGGGAAAATAACCCGCAAAAGTTTAACGCAGATTTACTTTGAAATGTTTTCCCTTGGAAAAAAGGATGAGGCTTTAAACTGAAGAGTTCATACCACTAACTCCTCTTCCATTTGTTTCAGCAACTCGACTACAAGATTGGAACTAAGAGGCTATAAAATTGAGGCCCTCAGCACAATGAAATCAGTCTGCTATAAAAGGCAACACATGCCAGTTTTTCCTCCCCAATGGCAGATGCCACACCCTAAAGCAGACAGAAGGCACTGCAGTCTGTGCAAGGGAAGCACAACACAAAGCAACAACGATGGTTCAATTTTCTAGATCGCAAATAATGTTGAAATTCTTTTTGCCATCTTTGCTCAGATGATGAGTGGTAGTGTTTGTTAAATTCAAATGCTCCTTTCCAAAAGCTCTCATTGTATGCATGAATTATGAATTTATTATAATATAATGTGAAAAAGCTCTAATTGCCATGCATATTATCTGCTGCAAAGTGATTGCGTTGATATTTGATATCACAAGTGCACAGTTTCAACTTTAGTTCTATTTTCATTGTTCCTTCAATTTAATTATTTTCTATAAACCAATGTTGTCCAAGCGTGGTTTCTTTCTCTTGATTTTTTCCTGATAAATAATAAACTCTGGTGCTCTAGCATCCCTCTTCAAAACAAACATAATTTCCTAAACTTACTGTTCGTAATTTGTTTACACCATTGGCTACAACATTCATACAGACCCCTTAGGCCACCTGTGTGTAGCTTGACCCCATGAAAGTTAGGTGCATTTCCCAGCAGTACAGCAGCCATCCTTCCGTTGGGCCTTCCAAGTCATACAAAGAATAACACTGAAGAGAGAGACAGAAAACAAACCAATATTGTAATAGTTCCGAGATGTTATGTTAGAGATACTGGGAGAAACAGTTAATTTTTTTTTTGTTGAGGTAAAAATCCAGTCAGAGGTTCAAGAGCCTGTTGAATTTGACGTGGGTACACACAAGAGTCTGAAAAATCCCTGTGTACAAAAGAAAGAGCTTTTCATTGGGATCTTGTTGTGCTTTATGGTTAAATCCACTGCACAACTTAATGAAACTGTTGTCAAATTCACTGTAATTCTCAATTTCCTTCTTTTAGATTTGCATTAGATTTAATGAGAAAAAAAGAGAGAAGTATGTGGGCTTTTATTAAATTATCACTTCTATTACTAGTTAAACATCCAATCGAAATCATTCTGAAGTCAGTGCAAATCTTTTAATTTGTTTCAATAAGGCATAAATCAGATTGCAGAAAAGTAGGCAGCCAGCTCAGGGCTGCTTTAGCTTGGTATTTGGAATTATAGTAATGGAATTTTGCTTTAAAAGATCCCTTATGTGGTCAACATATAAATATAATATAGTGGTGTTTTCTTTATTATGTAATATTTACATTTCAGTCACAAATGTAAAAAGTAAACTATTGCTGTAGATGTCCAGCTGATAAGCCAGAATCTCTTTGGTGTAAAGCCTGTAGGTAAGTGTAAAAATTTTATTTTAGCTGGTCAAAATGAACTTTGAAAAAAATGTGGTTTATGCCAACAGATCATGGCCTAAAACATGTAGAGAGTGACACGTACTATTTAATTAAAATCCAATCTTTAGCAGCCACTAATACTGGGCAATTTAATCAATTTTTTCTGGCAATATGTAAACAAAAGGACTTAAAAACATCACCATCTCCATCTCGAGACTGTCATACATGATTTTATTATGGAAATGCAACATGCTAGGGTTAGACCACTTGAATAGACTGTTTAAATACCTCAATTTTACAAATGCGAATCATCCATTGAAGTCAGTAAGATCACTCGCTTCCTTAAAGTTAAGCCCTGATTAAGTGCTTCTGTGGACTGAGGCCTCTGTGAAAAAACAGCTCTTGTGTCTGTACTTTGGTGAGATAGGGGCCCAACCAATTTTCTAAATCAAAATAAAATCTTGCCTGTGGCAGTAATAGGAGGGATTGTTGATTTCAGGGTTTACCCACCAGTGAAATCTAAGCCTTTAAACTGAATTACACTAATATTTCTGGATCCTATGTCATTATTTGAGAACATCATTGCATTTTGGAGAAATTTAGGAATTCTTTTGAATTAATAATTTATGGTCGCATTTTTTATAAATTAGAAAAGTTAAGCAAGAGTCAGTATAACAGTAATCACAGAGTTCTCTGCCAGGCTTCTTTCCCATTCTCCTGCCTTTTACAAATCTTTTCTGATGTGCAAGAGACACACGGGAAACCAAAAGAAATATTTGCTGCTAGCTACCTATTGGTTGGAGGTCCCTCCTATTGTCAGTTGTAGCTTGCCGGGTTGACTGATACATTGACGAAACAGTGGGACTGACAGTACACAGCTTTCACTCTCATAAAATAAATGACATTGGTACCTTAGCTGTAAACACTCTGGATGTTCCAAGAAAAATAAAAAGCCTTAAGTTTTCTTTCCTAAGCTTTTTCCACTGTATAGACTTACATTTTATATATCACAGTATTTATCAATTGCTGTTTCTAGAAACAGGTTATTGTGGCCTCCATGTCTTAACCAAGTAAAATATTTGTCTGTAGGATATTTTTATGTACAGACAGAAATGCATGGATTTTAATAAAAGATGGCACAGTATTCTTCCTTTGCAAACAATTTCTTCTCTATGACTAGAGGGTATATGTAATTCTGAATTTTTTTAAATGTGCCAAATTATGATTTTGCCTGATGCACTCTATTTCTGACCCAATTCTATAGTATTTTACCATTTACAGTCTCAAATAAAGCATCTCTGAGTCTTTTCGCTGGAGACCCACCTTTTTCCTTTGCTGTAATATCTGTAATTCCCTCTCTTCCTCACATTATCTTCATTCCCCACCCTTTCACACGTGCATGCACATCTGCTCACTGGGTAATCCCAAATTCCTGCAGCCCAACTTGCAGCTGCCTTAGCCTCCTGAAGTATAGTCTGATAGTGATGCTGTATCACTCATAAATATCACTCACACTGTAGTCCTGCCCTCCAAGTTCCAATGAAGTTCACCCCAGTGCCAATTTTCTTCAGCTCCTTTGCACAAGGGACACAAAGTGAATGCTCTCGGGGATGAAAAGCAGGAGGTGCAAAGCCTCAAAGAGGGTGAGGGAAATGTGGGGTGGAAGAGGTCAGATGAAATTATCCTGAGCCTTCTCCATCCCAACTTGGTACATTTTGTCCTTTCTCAAGGGGGCAACTTCCTGGTTTGAGAGCTGTTGCTTTGATACATTTACCCTTAAAGCACTCCTGCACACTGATGAGTCCAGTTGCTCCCACTTCACCATCAAGGAAAAGACACACAAGGGAGGAATGCCATGACTGCATGAACACTTCTTTCAGCTGCAGTGCCAGCTCCGGGAGCTCCAGGTGACTGCCACAGTCACTTGGTAGGGACCTTGGGGGTGCTGATGCAAGGGTCTGTGAGGGTGCATGACGTGCCAGCAACCCAAGAGGGGAGAACGAAAACTTATTTTTATCCAGATCCTTGCACTGACTCACCCAACGGCCCAAACAGTAGTGCTGGCATAACAGGAAGGGGGAAGAGAAGGGGCAGAGAGCACGAGGCCGTTACCCGCTTCTTTCTGTTTGACCAAAGAGAGGTTTGGTGGCAGAGGGAGATAGTAGGACCTGTTTAGCCAAAACTACTGCCAAAGAAATGTATGTCATAAGATTATAACAAGTGCTCCTTTCCAAAACCCAGCTAGGTCAGTGAAAAAAGTTATTGTCCCCATTTTTTGTCAGCATCAGCCTGTCAGATATTAATGCTCCTCACATCTGCTGGTACAGTTGCTCCTACGTGTGTTCCCCTACCCCTTCTAGATTAAACAGCCTAAGTTACCAGACTTACCATTTAAACTATCTGCATTAGCTGAGACTCATTTGCCTAAATAAGATTAGGATAAAGTGAGACAACAGATCTGAGGAGACAGTGGACTCCAGGTGAGGGACAATAAACAGCTGGCAGGTGGTAGTAACCTCTTCAATAAACGTGACTTTTGATGTACTGAGGGACTTCATCCATTTAGGCCCTAAATGCTGGTCATGGTGATATAGAGACAGTTACACGTCTGTAAAGAGAGTTTATCCATTCTTTACATGACAGGCCTGGAGTAGTAAAAACTTCATGGTGTGGGGCTTGCCACCTTTTATTTCTTTATTAATTTCTTTTTGTATTCTTTTTATTTCTGCATCAATGGGATGTACACTCATGAAGCGTATGCTGAATTATATGTACATCTCCAGAGTCCCAGGTTTGTATTACAGCTCCTGGTCCATCATCCTTGCTTACACAGTGACTCAATGGAGCCTGTAAGCTGCAAAAGTGAGCTTGCAATTCTTGCCTGAGTTTCAGGTGGGAATGCTCCTTGCACGGGATGCAGCTGAAATGCCTGTGATCTCTAGATTCACTCTGAGAGGTTAGCTGGGATGAAGTTGCTCCACACATCAGCTGGAGAAGGGGCAGCCATGGCTTTGTTCCCAGGGAGCCAGCAGAGGAGAAGGCTGCGCTCCTGAAGGGTGCAGTAGCTCTGTTATGCATGCAGTCCCCATGGACGCGCTGAGCTTGCCCCTGTCCTCAGCAAACAGGACGTCACCACCAACTGCCGCTCGGGTACCTCGCTTTCACATCCTCTCTGCCGCGACCTGTCTGATTGCCAAAGCCACAATCAAATCCTCATTAAAACAGTGAAGGGTTTCTTAAGAAGAGCATCCCCCACAGCTGGTCCCCTGGTTCAAATAAGCTAAGAGCTAAACTAACCTAAGAGAAGGCCTTTTTTTTAATATCCAGGATGTAAACTGCTTCAAGATACGCAGCTCTAAAAGATCTCAAAATGCTACTAGTCTAGGGTGTGATCCTGGAAATGCTTACTAATTCGTGTAGTCCTCGCTCCTGTTAAGCCATGCAACTTAGTGACTGACTTGAGAATCTACCATGTGATGAAGACTGGATTGTTTAAAACATTTGTTTCTTCTTGCTTAAATACAAAAATTAATGTTATTAAAATTAGAAAGACCACTTTATTAATCCAAAATATCATCTAGTTATTTAACAAAGACTTAACAATGTGAGTCATCTGCATTAAAAAATCCAGATGCTATAGTCAGAGGCAGGAAAGACTCAGGGACTGACAACAGGATTGCTTTTTATGCTAATTTCTTCTTCTGTTTGTTTTTCATTCCAAACAGAACATCCCTAATATTTTATCTCACTTGGTGGATTTTAGGAAAATTGTAAGTGAAGAGAAAAATTCTGGGTTCTCTTCCTTAAAAAAGTAACATACAAATACTATTTTTTCTAATCTATTCAGCAGACTTTGTAACAAAATTAAATGTGTGTATATCTTTTTGCCATGTTACAGCTGGTTTCTTCTCATCCAGACGATTGGACAAATGTGGTTTTTCATTTGGCCACATTTAAATTTAACTTGCCACACTGTTCTGTGCTGGGTGTAAACTTACTGTGCATATGTCCAAGAAGAAAGGACCATAATTTGGGAACTGCTATCCATGGTGATTCTCACCAGCTAGAAATCAGGGACTGCACTCATTCTGGGAAAGGCCACGTAATGTAAAATCATCACAGTGACCTTGTTTTTTTTTGCTCTTCGTTGAAAGGCTGGTACACTGAATGGGAATTTTCAAAGTGCCTTGTGAAAGAAGAATCAAGTTCAGCAAGAGCAAAGTGAGGCCAGTACTAAACACTTTGCTGATTTAATTTTAATACACATAATTTTTATACAGGAATCTTACTTGCACAGCTCAATGGAGTCATGTATTTGAAGAGCACTGCTGATTAATTAGGTTGGTTCAGTATGAATGAATTAGGTGATCTCTATTTTATGTCTGTTTCAAAGTTCACTATTGTGAACTTCACCACATTCAGTGCCCCATCCTGTTCAAAAGACTTATTGCTAACTTTACTTGGGCAGAAAAGGGAATCATTAAAATCACCAAGCAAGCCTCTTGAGTATGGTGGGTTCTGTTACAGTCATATAAATGCAGCTCATTACTTAGCTAAGGGGAACTGACTTTCTAGGCAGGTTTTGAAAACAGAGGGATCATGAGTCGGAAGGTGTGGAAACTGCAGGTTTTATGACCAGACCTGAACCCGAGTTCTCTGTTCCTGGGATGGAGTCTATACCAGCTTTAAAAGTAATCCGCCTCTTTTTCTAACCGTATTGTGCATTTTGCTCCAATTTTCTCTAAAGACTGAAGAAACAACTGATTTCATTTATTTGGAATATTTATCTCAACTTGTCAGTAAAAACAAATTCATATTTCCCTTAGAAATACAAAGGTGGAAAATGCTAGACTTTCCTTTTTGCTTCTTTACTTCCAGTTCAGGGGTTCCTTTATTCAGTCTGATGTTAAATCTACTTGTATTAGAGAATCCTTTTTATCTGAGCAAATCTTATTCCTTAGCAATGAATCTCAGAACATTGTGGGGTGATTGTATAAAGCCATTGCTTTTTCTTTATTGCCCACTAAAGAAACATTTATGATTAAATGGGAAAGGGAACTATCTCATTCTCCTGAGCTGGAGATATTGGACTCAATAATGTCCTTCATACGTGTATGCTCTATTTCAGCTAACCTGTTAGAATTGCAATATAAAATTGTAAATCAATGGCATCAAGCACCTGTGAAGATGAGCAAGATTGCAAGTCATTTCTCAGATAGATTTGGAGAAACAGCTCCCAGCCAAGAGCTCTTTTACATGTTCTACAGGGTCTGTCCTAAATTACTGCAATAAAGTCACTTGTTATACATCATATTGAGAAAATTTCCAGCTGTCTGATGTCAAGTACTGAGAAACACTATGCATAGGGACACTTGGACTTTGAGGTATGTGACGTACAACTGGATGTTAATAAAAATTGAGTCACAGGTTATTCAGCTGGTTATTTGCAGAGCTAAAAATTCAGAATCTTCTTCAAGAATGAAAGTGGATCCTTAGGAATTTGTTCAAATCTGTTCTGTTTAGCTATAACTGCAGAAAATGCATTATTTCTATACAAGGTGTTCCTTTATTGATTACTTTTGTGCTGGTAGGAATAGTTAAACCCAGATACTCAAAAACACTTTTACGGGCTAGAAAGAACGAAAGTAAGGAGGAATTTTGTTTGTTTTTCCTGTCTTTCTGTAATCACAATGGTATCTCTTTTTAAGCTTGTCATCTTCTGCTCGATTGATTCTCTTGTAAGGGCTTTAATAATATGAATTTAATATGAAGTATACCTTTGTACCTACAAATATGTATCGGTCAAAACCCTTACTTTCTGCATTTTGGAATAAATTTACTAAGACTTATATATGTGAAATATCCCCAGACCTTACAAAAGCAGAGTTGTTAGTGTCCAGGCATGCTTTTTACTGCCACAGAGCTTGGAGATCAGTGCAGTGTAAAACTTGATGTGGCAGCCAGAAAATATAGAATATAAAATAAAAATACACACCACCCAGGTGATGATATTTCAGCCCCCCTCACAGAGCTGGCAGTAGCCACCGAGCACACCCTGTCACAAGGATGTTCTCCCTCTCCCTGCAGAGGACACCAGAAGGTAGGGTGGTTATGTCTTAGTGTGTCAACCTCGTGGTTTATGCTGCTCTGGGAGAGTGATGGCAGGTCTGCTGCTGGAAAAGGGATTAGAATGTTACCTAGAAGAATGCAGATAAAAGGAGTCAAAGAACGATCAAAGAATGGATCACAGAAAGGAGAAACTCCAAGGAGAGGCACCTGCACAGAAGATTGCATCACAGAGGTCAAAACATCTTCTTGGGGCTCTGGATTCATAAACATGAGGCAAAAGCGATAAGCTTGAAAGGAAAACTGTGACTTCTTCACTTGGTGTCTTTGACTCAAAAATAGCTTCTAGAAGATGCTTCCTCATTTATGAATCATGAGGCTTAATTACATAAAATTGCTTGACCTGTGTTATACCTCAGGTTATGTTACCTAAAGGTATCTTCTGACCTTAAATTTTATGAATCTGCATAAAGTAGCTGTAAGGAAAGAACAGCAGAATATGATGTTGTTTCACTGATTTGCATTACAACATGCATTTGCATCTTCATTTGCATTTACTGTCTTAAGAGTAACTGTACTGAATGCAGTTGTGTGATGGAGTTGTCACTGTGAGTCGAAAAGAGGTGAATGAGTGTTCTGAATGACCAAGATCAGATTTACAGGACTGATGTCTACCAGCATAGCTCTAAAGAGATGCCAGCGCTCACGAGCATAGCTTTGTCAACAGAAGCATCTATTAGAGACACAGTTGTACCAGTAAATAGGTAATTTTACCAATAATATTTTATGCCAGTGCTGGGAGATGGTTTTATCCTACTAGCAGACAGTACAGATGTATCCATGCTAAACTGCTTAGTATTTTAGTATTCACAGCAAAATACTTCCCTCAGAGATTCCTAAATCAGTTTTGTTGGTGCTGCCAGAGAAAGGGCATGCAACTGGCCCTGGCAACTGTCAGCTTTGTGGTACCACACATGACAGCATTTTATAAAGGGAGAGTGCAGAGAGAGTTTCAGAAGTCCAGGCTAAATCTGTTGGCCAAATAGTTATGTCAGGGAGGAGTGTGAAAAGATCACACTGAATGAAGTTGAAATAAACAAAAAGTTCTTTCTCAAAAACAGTTTCTGTCATTTGAAGCAAAGGTTTAACAATACTGGCAAAAGTGATACTGGAATAAATTGCGCTGACCCCATGGTTTTTGTAATTACAACTACACTGGAAAATTCTTTGTGGTATAAACTAGCTCTCAGAAAAGACTCTAGGGGAAAGAGTGAAGGGTGGTAACAGTTAGCACTTCATTCAGGAGCAGGGAACGAGGAGGGAACATCACTGCTTTGGTCTGTAAGTGTAGGCCAGATGCACCAGCCTGATCAGACTGTGAGCAGCTCTCAAGCCCTGCCCGTGAAAGGTGTGGGTGTTACTCTATTTTACTCTTTATTTAGCTGTGCTCACCGCCTCCATTTCCAGGGAGTTCCTAGGACATAGATGTGCATGGCTTTAGGACCAGCCTGGCATAGTCAGTCTCTACTGAGCTGGTGCTCAAAAGTGCAATTCTTCTTTTTCACAGTTCATACCCAGGCGCTCTATAATTTGGAAGGGCATGACCACTAATCAACTATTACTCCACCTTAATAAAGTTGTGCAATATTCCATGCCCTTAATTCTTTTTTTCTTTTTATCACCCATAAACTTCTTGAAGCCTTTCAGTACTCTGATGCAGTTTTTCCTCTGTCACTGGTTCTGCAGCTTCAGCTATAGCAATGATTTTCCTGCTCAAAGGAGGTTTATACAACTCACTGGTTGTATGTTAGAGCTTTCACTGCATCTGCACCACTCACACCTGAGCCCTTCTCCTTCACTAGAGGAACAGGACTCAAATGCTGAACCTCAGGGCATTCAGAAACCATTTGAAGGTGTGGAAATGATTATTGGGAGTGTGTTTTTAAGCAAGGTGAACTACGGTTGAGGGTTTGGGAAAGCAAATTTCCCTGGCTGCTGTGACTGCTTCTCTCTCCTTGAGCTGTTGTGCCATTTTTGCCTCATGGTGCTGTTCACAGTGCTCACCCACCACAGGGGTTTTCTCCCGATTTCCAGTGCTGAAGCTCTGACTCTTCCTTCACTGGTCCCACCATCACCCCCGTTGTCTGTCCCTCATTGCAGCACCTGCCAGTCTCACGTGTGCGCAGACATCCCACGCAGGCCTGTGTGGTGCTTTGTTTCACTCCTCCTCTCGGGGGAAAACTTGAAGGACTGGCAGTGAAGCAGGAAGGTGAGGGATCTGGGAGGGGTGTAGGCACATCTCAGGGCAGGCCCAGCTAGAGGCCGGGAGAAGCAAAGGAATACTGGAAAGATTGCAACCTCTGCTCCAAGGTTGTGCCTTGTGCCTCAGAAAGGATGGCACTGGCACACAGGAGGTCTGGAGAACACTGAAGTGGCCCATTCCTCTCCATGAGGTGTGCCAACACACACCCAGGCAGCCCAAGAAGAGGAACACAGCCGGGATCAGGAGCCTGTGGATTAATGAACTGCTCTCTGCAGTTACTGCGCGTTCTTGCTTGCCCTTTCCAAGGAATTTGGGCTCACGCAGGCAACGAGAAGAGCTCAGCTGCCAGGGGAGGTGGGAGCAGCGCAGATCCTAATTCGCTCCCGTGGAGGGGCTGGTGTGGAGCCAGCCGTGACGGGGTGAGGGGGGCCTGCAGCTGGGTGTGCCCAGTGCTGCAGGGCTCTGCCCTTCTGCACCCAGCCCAGGCATGGGAGATGCTGCTCGGCTTGGTTTGCTTCTGCTGGTGGAGACAGGAGCAGGGTGAGGCGTGCACCGACTGCTGCCCTGAGCCAGAGAGGGTACAAATACTCAGCGGGAAGCCCAGTGGGGCTCAGGCAGGATCAAAACTTCGGCATGAATGTGGGAGACGCCTGGCAGGGCTGTGCTGGGCAACTCCTTGGGCAAGCGGCCTCCGGCTTGGAGTACGAGCACTGTGCAGCCCCTTGGTGAAGCACTGGGGCGGTGACTGGTTTGGGGACATTCACAGGGGTCCCTTTTGGAGATGGAAGCTCTGCTTGGCGAGCGCTGTGTTTCATTTTGCTCACGCGAGAGGGAGATTTAAAAAGCAAGCAAACAAACAGCCACAATGGCTGAAACGGTGAATTCAAGTATCACTTACACTCCTGTGTTGCACATTTGCTCCACAAAAAATGTTAATTTAGCACAAAGATTTTGTGAGTGTGAGCAAAACAGATCACAGGCTGTCAAAAGAACACTTAATATGTGAAGAAGTATTTATATGGGACCCCAAATTAAGTGGGCAAATAAAGCGTGTGTCTTTAAATCAATTCAATCCAGCTCGGTGCAACTAAGTGCCCCGGCCGTGGTGCTGCTCGAGATGATGCCGGGAGCAGTTTGCGAACACCGGGAACGTGGGGAGTGGCCGCCGTGGAGCCGCGGGCGCGGGCCGGACCCGGGCCCAGCTCCGCCCGGCGCCACCTCGCGGCCGCCCGCCCGCCGCGCGCCCGGTGCCTGCCGGGAGCGGCCGCCATGTCGCGCACCGCGGGCTGTGGGCAGGGCGGGGAGGGCTCCTCTCGGCACACAGACCTGCCCCTCTGGGATCGGACGAGACCAGAGCTCTGGTGCCTACCTTCTTCTTGTGCTCGGAGTGTGTTGTGCCAGGTCATCCGCGCAGTGGTGCCACTGGAGCTGCGGTGCTCTATGCCGCCTGCTGAGCTGGTGACACTGCCTGCCAGGGTTGTTTTTTTGGGGCAACATTTCCCCCCATGTGCATCCCTTTCTTGTTCTACTCAGAAGTGTTTTTCTAAAAGATAACGCCATTTAGGTTCCCCGCGTTGGGACTCGGCAAACCTATTGTCTGTAGAGAAAATGCTTGTGTTACGAGAAGTTACTATAAATCAGAGTTACCTTGAAGAAGCATAAATGGAAAAAAAACCCTGGAAAATACTTAAAACTTTATTTGGGGTACAAAGAGCACGGAAGTTAAATTGTTAGAGGGTTACAAATACCAATTGAAAATCAATAGCGGGATTAAACAGGAGTACAGGTTTTATCACACCCTGAATTCTCATTCTATAGATATAATAGTACTAACCTGTAATAAAAGTTCTCACAGTTGTGGTGTATCTTTGCTCCATTCCCCGTTTGCCCGGCATTAAGTTTGGTTTGTGATGGAGGTTTTGGGAGCAGGCAAAGAGGAAGCTGTGATCCCGCTGCTCCACCAGGCACTGTTGTGTGTTGCCAATGCCATATGAAGTTGTAGTTCACAGGCGATGCTATCATAGCTACCCAGTGTTTTGCAGTCTTTAGAGAATTTAATTATGTTGATTTTTTTTTTTAAAAATAAAGTAACTTTCCATAAATGTATTGACAAGCTTAGAAATGTTACCGAAGTATACCACTGAATGGGTGGAATGCTAGAAAATCCAGACAGCCATTGTTAGTTTTTCAGTGCCATTATTAGGATAATATTTGGCTGGGGAGAGGGTCTGACATCTGATTTTGTAATTTCTTGGGTTTGCAATACTACCTGGCACCGTACCTGAACGTGTCCTAGTGTAACTGCTCCAGGTGTGGACAGGAGTGTCATGCACAGTCAGAGTGGTGCAAGGCTTCTGGACACCTGATGTATGGTATCTTCCCTCACAGGATGCAGCAGCCCCTCCAGTGTCCAGACTTTCGAAGCCTGGAGCCATTGCCTGTAATGGACACTTCCCTCAAACCACCAGGACTCACACTTCTGTTTCTGCATTGTTCCATTTCCCTACTGCCCACATGCTGTTCCTTCCCTCCAGTAGGATGCTGACCCCTGAAATAACAGATTTGCTCGGGTGTTTTTTCTCTTCTATACTGGATCTCTCAGGTAAAGTTTAATTGAGAAGTCAAAGTGGGCTTCGTGGTCTTGCATGGTCCTGTGCACGTACATCTACATGTATGGACGAACCAAGACTTCTGAGTATCTCATTCTCCCACAGAAAAGAAATGTTTTGTTTAATGTCTTAGAAAGACATTTCCTTCATTTATAGAATGGGTATATTCTACTCTGACCGCAGAACAGGTCTTTCTTGGGTTTTATAAAACATGCTCAAAGTGGGGGCCAGAGAGAAAATCAATGATCGGAGACCCTGTATACTGATTTACAGATAGATTAGGGATATCAATATTACAACCAACATGGATATTTTGCATTGTGTTTGTACCGTCTGTGTAGAAAGATTCTGATGAATATAACTGCCTTCTTGAACGTGTATCAAACCATGACTGTAGGGAATGGAAAAACAACTTTGTGGAATTCAAGCTTTTCCTCCTTTGTAAGAGCAAGAGCAACTTGAAAGATGGTGTAAGTTTTAAAACTCAAATGGCTCAAGTGCCTTACTCTAGGAGATGGAGGAAAGAACATCTTAGCTGTACTGCTACCACTTATGCGTATTAAAAAACAGACAACACAAAGACTCTATATATACTTCATGTGTCTTGCACTGTGAATACAACTTTGATGGTTTATGCCATGTCCAAAACAAAAAGAGATCCTATACCTTCTTCTCTAACAAAAGGTTTACTTGAGAGGGGCAAAAGCTTAGCTGAAATCCAGACATGTTTTTTCCCTTACTCTAATTTAGCTCAAATAATATAAATTCTCAGCTAAAATTTTGACACAATCAAAAAGGGATCCTTCAGTAGAACTGTGTTTTTTACAGATACAGTATGTGAGGAGGAATATTTTCCCCAACATGTTCTTTCTCCAGTGTAATTTTTATGTGGCTATCATGTAGATAACAGCAGGGAATTCCACTTAAGTAGATCCTTAATGGATTTAACTAATGGTTTCTTTGTGATGCTCTCAGACAGTTCTCCTGTAATGTGGATCCTCTAAATATTTAAATCCACCATTGAAGCATTTAATAGGAAGAAAGTCTCCTACCATTAGAATAAAGAAAAGGCTTTCAGCTGGAAACAATACCAAAACAAAATCTGATTTGTACAACTGCAACAAGAATCCAAGCCCACTTACTCTCCAAGGCAGCTGATACAAAAAGGACCTGGGGTGCCAGGTAAACAAGCGGTCATTTGTATATTCAGACGGTCTCTGTCCTTTGCTGTTTCTCTACATCCTCCATATTTTTGAGGGGTGTTTGTAGTGATTATTGGTTTGAGTGAGCAATAAAGTTGGTAAATTAATACTGCTGCTTACTGTTGGTACAGAGAAACTGCCTAACCCATGGGCTTGTGGAATCTTGAAAATAGCAGATGGGTTAACCTGGGATGCTTCTCCTTGTTTTGAGTCTTCTGACACTGTTTCAAAGGGATCTTTCTTACTGTTCTATCTATTATCCTCCTTTTTTTATTCTTACAAGTGCAGCCTAGTGTTTGTCGAGTTCCATAAAATATTTGAGCTGGAAGGAAAAACCTTTTAGAAATCTACTTACTGTATTGTCAAGACCCAATTTTTTCTCTCCTGTCGCTTGCTTGGGAAGAACAGTCACTTCAGAAACTAAGACTGGTCTTTAAGCTGTCTGCTTAGCCCTAGATTTTATCATGTTTCCCTTCCACAAAGAACAAAATCTACTGTTTTCAATCTAGATTGTTTCTGAAAATGATAAATAATAGAAAAATAAAGGCTCCCTGTAGCTTGCATTCAACCGAACAAAACCATAGAGCTGCAGTTGCCCCAGAGCTGCTTTTGTGAAGTATAAAATACATACCTTACCTTTTGAATACATAGGACTCCTTGAAAAGAATAAATATCACTTTCAGCTAAATCAGTCTGTTTATTTTGTTCTGCACAGTTTGGGCAGGGACATTTATTTCTGCAGATGATATTAATAAATTTATAGGAATTTTCTGCAATCACTTGACAATCTGTATTGTCTAAATCCACCTGTAACCTGTTCCATATCTAGCTCTGAAATATAGATGCTTTTAAAATTTTATTCTCTGATATTTCTGTGATACAATTAATTTCTGCATTTCCATCACTTGGTATTGTTACACATACAAACATGTAAAGCCAATCTGAATTCTTGTGTGCACAACCATGACATAAATAATACACAATATAAGCAGTAAAGTTTCTCATTTGCTATGGAAACTGGCCATCCAGAAAGGGCAGGCTGGACCAAGTTGCCCAGAAAGGCACCCTCATTTGGCTCTATGGGGAGGTTCTCTAATAAAATGAGCAGGCACACTTAGATTTTCCTTCTTGTTGTGTCTCAGCGCCGTTAGCGATAATGCAGAACTATCAGCGTGTTCCTCTCACGCCTGTACTTTATGTTGCATGGATACACTCAAAGGCTCGAATTAAAGGCTTTCTTGCTATCCTACCCACTGCCAGAAATGGAGTGCCTGTTTTTAAACCAAGTGCCGGATTCTTTGTTACTGTGTATCTCCTGCAGTTATGTAAACCAAAAAGAGTCAACGGAAAATGGCTATTGGATATTAACATCTATGTAAATCAGTGCAGATGCTGAACTGGTAGCACTTTGTATCCCCTTGCAGAGCAGAATGTGACTACCCCAAATCAAAAATGGGGTGAAATTTATTTTGGGGGAAGGAAAGCAGTAATAAGTTAGTATGTGGAAACTGCTGTTACTTAGATCCACTCAAAACTTTTTTAATACAGGTGCCTGTGTAGGTTATTATGTATGTTAAGTATGTTACGTGTATGTGCTCTTGCAGCCCCAAAAGCCCACCGTATCCAAAGCAGCGTGGCCAGCAGGTCAAGGGAAGTGATTCTGCCCCTCTCCTCCGTGGAAACAATACCCCACTTGGAGTGCTGCATCCAGCTCTGGGGTCCCCAGCACAGGAATGACATTGACCTGTTGGAGTGGGTCCAAAGGAGGGCCACAAATATGATGAGGGGGCTGGAGCACCTCTCCTATGGAGAGAAGGGTGAGAGAGTTGGGGTCATTCAGCCTGGAGAAGAGAAGGCTGTGGGGAGACCTTAGAGCAACCTTCCAGTACTGAAAGGGGAGCTACAAAAGAGCTGGAGAGGGAGTTTTTACAAGGGCATGTGGTGATAGGACAATGGAAAATTGATTCAAAATGAAAGAGAATAGGGTTACAGTAGATACTAGGAAAAAAAGTCTTTATTGTGAAGGTGGTAAGGCATTGGAACAGGTTGCCCAGAGAAGCTGTGGATGCCTCATCCTTGGAAGTGTTCCAGGCTAGGCTGTATGGGATTCTGAGCAACCTGGTCTAGTGAAAGGTGTCTCTGTCCATGGCAGGGGGTTGGAATTAAATGGTCTTTAAGGCCCCTTGCAACTCAAACTATTCTATGATTCCATTATTTGCATATCGGTAAAAAAGCAGAGAATGCAAGCATTGAATTCATGATAAAGGGCACTTCACAGAATCAGAGAATGGGTTAGGTTAGAAGGGACCACAGTGGGTCATCTGGTCCAACCTCTCTGGGTTATCCTAGAGGCACAGGCTTGTGTCCAGATTGTTCTTGGATACTTTTAGTGAGGGAGACTCCACAACCTCTCTGGGCAACCTGTTCCAGTGTGTGGTCACCTGCACAGTAAAGAAGTTCTTCCTCACATTTAGGTGGAACTTCCTGTGCATCAGTTTTTATCCATTGCCTCTTGTCCTATTGCTTAGCACCACCAAGACCCTGGATCCATCCTCGTGACACCGTCCCTTCAGATACTTATGGACATTGATGAGGTCACTTCAGTCATCTCTTAGGCACCTAAGTCCTGTTTTTGTGCCTTTATGCCTTTGAAAACCTCCCATTCTTACCTGATTTATTTATGTATTTACTTTTGAAGGTGTTGCCTATTTAATCCATGAGAGCAAAGAAAGGATATAGTACTAGTCTGAATTGGTACAGGAGCAAATGCCTCCAAAAATAGTGTGATTTTTTTTTAGAGAGGCCCATCTGTGAATTGCTGCTTTGTGCTGACCCACAATTTATGCAGCTTTTGCCCAAATCTATCAGACGAAGCTCTTTAAATGGCTTAAAAATAGTTTGTAAGTGTTACAGGCATTCAGTCAAATTAGTCACTTAGTCAAGTCATGCTTTCAACTGGTGCTTTCAGCAAATGGTTAAATCAGCATTTGAGGAAGGACCAGGTGTATGATCTAATGCCTGAAAGCAGCTCATGCTCAGTGACATAATCCGAAGAATAAATGTATTGTAAGTGTATGGCCAAACACAAGAGAATATCTGTCATCAAGTAGCTGGAAGTGCCACATGGTTTTTGTATCACTGTGCTGGAGCGACTGAGTGTTGTGCAGCACTTTCAGCTCTTCTGAGAAAAATACCACATAGTGCTTCAGCACTCCCTGTATCCAGGGCAGATGCTCTTAAGAAATCCTTAACTAGCAGAACTAAAATCTTGCTGGGTGTCTCTTTCTCTAGATGGAAGAAACCAAAAACTCACAGAATTTTACATATACAGCTTCTAGCGGCATATTTGGAGAGGGCTGTGGGACAGTGCCTCCTGCCATGTTGGGGCAGCACAGCTGAACAGAGGACACCAGGAGTCCTGTGTACAAGGATAAAAGTCTGGGTCCAACAGTGGTGCATGTGATATCAGGCTAATCACTTGGCCTCTTTATGGCCTGTTTATATTAGTGTATCAGGATAATTCACAATGTGGACATTTGAAAGAAAAAAACTTGGAAGAAAGGAACTATACTGCTGCTACTGCTACATTGACTATTACAGTCGCAGATGTGCTTTCAGAACCATAATCAATACATTGCTCATTTAAAGATTATTCCAGATTTCTCCAAGAATACCTGTTGGGCTAGCCCTCATTCTTCATCTCTCCATTTGTCTTCACTGTAAATGTGTGTACATCTGTCTTTACAGGTAATTTTTAACTGGAATTATTGTCCTTGTCTTCAATGCTTTTTCTTGCTAACCAGAGGTTGTGCTAGAGTTCCTTGCTTATTGGTATTTTTTTTTCCTGGAGAATGGTGTGTTTCCATTTACTGTTTAAAAACTAGCACTTAAATGGAGTGTTAAATCACTTCTGGAAACTGGGCCTAAAATAAACGGTTATACTCTATGAAAAACCACATCAACCTCTTGACCCTGCTCTTGCCTCTTTCCAGAAGCATGTTAGCAACAGCTGTGTATACAAATTGAATGTACTCTCTATCTTCAAACCCTTTACTAGGACCCATCCTAGTATTTGAGTGCTCATTGCAACTCTTATCATAGTTCAAATCCATCCTCTCCTGCTAAATCTGCAACTACCTTCTCATCTTTCCTCTCTGTTTCCGGCCTCTCCTGCAGCCGTTACCCTTACAATCTGCAGGTGCTCCCCCTTCCCCCCCACCTCTCCTGCGTATCACTTCCAAAGCACTCTGCATTACTCCTTTCACTGGTGAGCCCTCCAAGTTCAACTGAATTGCTGTTAACCTGTTAACCTGTTAGCTTCCCCAAATAGTTAAAAAAAGAAAAAAAAAAGTGATTACACTGTTGTATTAAAATCGGGGGATTAAACACTGGACAGTGATGAACCGGAGTCAGCATGGATCTTGCCATGTCTGGGGAGGAGGGGATTTATGGGCTTCGTTTCTCACAAGTGTTGGGCAATGACACTTTATAAAAAAAGTAAACAGCCTTAGTTTTTCAATATGTGAAATAAAAAAGGAAGAAAATTATCTGTAATAAATTGAAAATAAGAATACAGAATAGAACTTCTTTTGTGGCCACAGTAGCAGTAGTGAATATGTGTATACAAGAGGATCATTCAGCAATCACCTCTTCTGGCAGCAGATGATGACTGAGATTTTTGTTGCTTCTGGATAATTGGTGCTAGTGGAGCAACAGAGGACTGAAAAGCCTGATCTTGCACCAGCCAGACCCAAATTCTCGACTTAGTTTCTGGATAAATGGGAGACCAAAAAGAAGGGGGGAGGAATTTTTCTGCAGTCTTTCTTTCCGGAAGGGAAGAAAAATGTGAACAAGTGAATCCTCACAGCAGCAGGTAGACACAAGTCTTTCCTCTTCTGTCCTGATTCAGCAGTTGGATCCATGCCTGGGATGTTCACCGGGGAACCTTTCTCATAGTCTCCTGCTCTGCGGGTGGCAGGCAGTCCCACAGCCTGTTTTGACATTCAGGAGTAAAGGCACTGATGAAGCAAAGCCTTCCATGGCTTAGACAGGGAGGCAGGGGTAAGAAAAGAGACCATTCACACAGTCTTTATTTCTCTTAATGTGGCGTTTGTATCATGGTGCATTTCTGTATGTATCCCCTGCTATCAGTGGAATTAGTGTCAAGGGAGGAACAGCAGCATGTCCCACAGGCATGGTCGCAAGGCAAGGAAGAGATCTCCCAGGGGCCTCCTGAGTTTATGAAGGCAGTGGAATAGTAGATCTGAAAATGAATACTAACTGTGAGGTGGGGGCTGGGATATTTCAGCTCATTAGTGATTGTTAAAAATAACTATTACTCTGTGAGTGTAAACAGTATTGAGTGTGCCGTGCTTAGAATGAGGTTGAGCAAGACGCTTCTTCACAACCCAGTTATTATACATGGTCATCTACAATCACTGCTTTTTACACTGTGGCTTTCAAAGTGTGTGAAAAACACTTTATACTCCTGTGTGTGTCTAAGTTGATTTCACACAATCCAGCCCAAGCCGCCATGTGCAATTATTTAGTGATTATTTTGCATGCCTTTCTAATGTAAGACTGAGCAATGGCAGATATCTAATTGATTGCTCTTTTTGTAAAGTATCAGCATCCAGCCAGTAATCAATTTATTACCAAATGTTGCTTAGAATAAGCAGCTTTCTCCCTGAGAGTAATCTCATTGGTTGTGACAAGATATGATCAGATGACAATGAGACCTTCTCAGTAACACTACAGTAAATCACACTCAATAAGAATAAAGAGTCCTGAGTAAAAATAATTCCATTTTCTATTAACAAAGCCTTTGGCAACTGGCAGCCAGTGCCACAATGGCAATACTGCAGACACTACTGGAGAAGTGAGAGACTGTTGTCCAAAACAGAAAAAGTTAGTAGGAAGCTCAGTTTAAGTGAGCTTTCTACATATAATCATTTTTCACTGCTAGGTCTGACAACCTTTTTGGGGTGTGTGTGGCCCGTTTTAAAGCTTCTCTCCCTTTGTTGTTTTGCAGCTGTTGGGTAAAACTTAATCCCTGGTATCTGTTAAGGCAGCTATATCCAACTTACCTCCATGGTAATACACTCCAAGGTAATATACTTTAACAATTACGCACAGAGGTACATTTTTTTTTATCTTGGCATTTATATCTTACAGTTAGCACTGCATTTATTTATTGTGTTGTACTGCTGTTGTGTCTATTGGACAAAAACTAATCTTGTGGCAGAAAGATCTGTGGATGTTCCAGTGTTTTCAAAAGGGAGGTAATTCCATATTCAGCTTTCTGCTTCCTGTGCTGACACCTCTCATTCATGTTGCAGACAGTTTTTTCAGAGAGGGGCTTTGAGAAGTCATGTTAGTGTAGGCTGAAGAGATTTCTAAGTCTCTCTGAGCTGTCCCATAAAAGGCTCTGAAAACAGCTGAGAATCTTAAAAATCATTAAGCACAGTGGCTTAAGAAGATAGACAATCTCTAGTCTATAGTATAAGAGCTATATTTTGCATGACTGAAGCTTTTAAAGTCTCCTTCCCTGATGAATATGATCCTTGGAAGCTGCAAACACATGGCTGTACTGTGTCCAAGACATGATGTCATTGTGCTCAAGACTGGGTGCTTCTCAGCTGTGTTTGGTCAAGTGCAGTGCTGTTCAATTGGCTTCAGTCTTCACGTGTTGATTTAAAATAAATTAATTTGTCACAAGTGCTGGTGGACTCTTAAGATAACCTCCATCATGCTGGTATGCTGGCCTCTGCCTGAGTGTTCAGATGACCTGAAATAAATTCTGGTATTGAGAACTTCCATATTTTTATCAGTTATGGTAATCATGACCAATTAAGTGTTCATTCTGACATTTTAAGTCTCTCAGTCATTCAGTATTATTTCTTCTGGTAAAACCACTGAAGAACAAAGAACAAATTGTGAATATCTGCACTGTCTGCTGTGAGTAGCCTATATTTTGCCATGGATAGGCATGAATGGCTATTTAGGATACCAGAGAAGCCTGAGACAGAACCATACTATATTTTCCTCCACTAGCTCCCAGCTAACAAGTAACTTTAGGAAAAAAAATGTCCTTGATGTATCAGTTCTTTAAGTAAACCATCCTGCTCAGATCAGCTACCTTCTCAAAACTCAGACACTTCTGTGAAATAAAATGCACAATATTATTTTTAAATGTAGAAAAATTATTTTCATTTGCATTTCTGCAGACTTGAGATGACTAAAGAATTTTTCTTGAGATTTAAAAGAAGCTGCCTTTGGCCACAAAGTATGAATGGAGAGTTGTAACCCAAAGGTGATATTTTCAGCAAGATCTTATCAAACATGGGGCTGAAATGAAATTTTTTCCCTCATCTTATCTGTTACCAATGGATGATAGGTTTCCCTTTCATCCTCTGTATGATACCTCCCACAATTGCATCCGAATCCATGATTAAAATTCTGATTGCTAATTAATGCAAGTTATTATTTACTGTTATTATTAAGTAAGGGCAGGCCTGCCTTCATCTGTCTGGAGGGTCTGCTGTTATATCTGCTCTGTGTATTGCTGCTACAGTGGAACTGAATGCGCCTCAGCCTCATGCAGATGCACTGTGTCAGAAAACATCTGCTAGCTGCTGATTTTATGCATATTACAGAGACTTTATGTACTGTTAAATGGACCACTTTTTCATTCCAAACCATAATTTTCCATGTGGCATCATTTGATCTGTCCTCACTCCAACATTTGGTTTGATCAACTCATTTCTTCCTACCCAGTATGTTTGTTGTAACCTCCATGGCTGTATGTGTCCTCCCTGTGAATGGAAATTTCTACAGTGCTCCTGTCACGATAATATGGTGGTAGGGCAAAATGTGTCATTTTAATCAATATATTTTATTTCCATTAGCTTCTTTCATCACTGAGCTTGAGTCTAGACAGCTTAGGTTTGATTGTGCCAACTGCTACCCAGCTACATAGTAGCATTCTGTGATCAAATGGAATGCAGTTTTTCAGAAGTACCGAGGACACCTCACTGAGTATTAGATTTAGAGCTTAAATGCAGCTAATGAGGAAAAGCATGTCCTCCACACAGAACTTTGCTGTACCTGTACACTGAACTTCCAAATGGAAGAGTCAGAGGGGAAGCTTATTCAGGTCACTGCCCTTTGGGGACACATCCATTTCAGCCCTGCTGTTACCTTCCTGAGAGTCAAGCTGCAGGGCCATGGCAGCAGAGGGTACAGGAGGCAGGAGTGGGAAAGGGCTAAAAAGGGGGCCATTCCCTCTGGAGATGGAGCATGCTTTGCTATAAATTGTTTTGCTTTGGTTTTCTTGTGATGTTTAACTTTATATCACCTTCCTGTGATATAAACCCCTGGTTAAACTTGAAATTACTGCGGAGGAAGTTACCTTGTAGATCCAGGCTGCTCATGATTGCTCTGCACGGGCGGTGGATTGACGAGTCTTTGCCTGTCCATTCCTAAGAGTTCTTGAAACAACAGATCTCTTCTGTACCTGTTGAGTCACAACTTGGGATTAGTACAGCTCTAATTACAACAGAGAAAACAGTACTTCTTTGGTAACCTTTGGTTGACGTGTCACCTTTTGGGTGACATTTCTAGAGGCTACAAGGAAAAAGATGTAAAGTTTGAATAGCACCTACCAATCATTTCTGATATATGTCAGTAGCAGGAGGTGGGCACATACTGTGGGGGAAGCATTTTTGCCAGTAAAATATCACAGTCTTTCTTGACATGTACAGAACTTCATTGCTACATTACAAAATAATAACATACCCCCCCCCATATAGATTTTGCATATTTAGTGATTCTGACAAGTTGGAATAAATATGGTTTATTATTATTAACAATAATAATAACAATAACAATAGTAATAATGCTGCACATTTAGGTAGCTCTTGTAATGTTCAAAGCACTTTATAAATGCTAGCTTGTTAACTAATCCTTGCAACATCCTTGTGAGGTACAGAATTATTGTCCAAATATTAGAGATATATAATGGTGCACAGTGCACCAATTTCCAGTAAATTTTTAAACAATGCATTGAAGTCTGATATACAATGTGCATCCCTGTAGTTCTGGAACATCACACAGTGACATAAATGTATCTAAAATAAGTGATTTCTTCCATGAAAGCAAAGTAGAGTAGATATATTACTCATGTGTCTATAATTCTCTTCCAACTAATTTTCTCCAAAAAAAAATATAGTTTAGTTGTGCTTGAGGTAACAATCAGGGAACCCAGCAGTGATGTTTGTGGGGGTACTGGGGTGCAAGGCACTATGCCGATTTCTATGGGTGAGTGAAAAATGCTGGTTCCTATCTTGGATATTTTGCAGTCCAAGAATATGTTGAGACAACAGATGGATACAACAAAGAGACAGAGACATCTTGAGGTTACAGTGAGAGGATTACAATTACTATAAGAAGTGGTGGTTACAGCACACCAGCTGTTTAACCATTCTCAGATAATTTTTTAGTCATCACAACAGTGAGAATAGGAGAATTATTTGAAGGAGGATGACAGAATGACTAGGCAGACTTTTGTAATGTCTCCTTCACAGGCAGATATAAAGACATGGGGAAAATACCTTCATAACAAAATGGGATGAAAAGCATTTGACCTTTGGTAAAAATGAGGTGAGAGCTAAGGATTCTGGTTCACTATAAGGAATAATGAAGGATGAGAAGGGATAAGCCCTCAAGATAAATACTGAAGTGAATTTGGGTCTGAAGTGAAATGGAAGCTATAGGCATGCAGTGACAGTGCAATGAGGTGACAAGACTGAAGTGCCAAGACAGAAGATCACAGGTGTGTTTTGATTAGGCTGTTTGGTAGAAGCTGGTGCAGTTCTAAGGCTGTGAGAACATCTGTTTTTCAAACTTCAACGGAAGTTGAACAGCCAGTGTTTCTTGGCTGTTGTACGGGAGGCTGTGAGAAGTCTTCTAACACTAACTTTGTGTGGCCTCCATGACATGGACACCGGTTCTGTGTTTGCAGCTGTTTTAGTCCTATGCAAGAGTGGCTTGCACCCTTGCTTGGTGTTCAGCTAAAACACTCCCTGCGTTTGATAGGTACCTGAAGACTCAGTTGAGACACTGGGAAGGAGTGAAGATTTACATACCACATCCGTCTCTGATCAATGTGGTCTCCATTCTTCACTGCTCATGGTAAAGCCCTCTCCACACATCACTCCTGAGGCTACAGATCCTTTGTCTGCCATTCCAGCCCTTTCAGACAGCCTGGCATGGTAGTTGCACATATCCCCACTGCATACCAAGGTGTAATGTAAACATATACAAACAGGAAACAGCCTTGTTGTGGTAGCAGTGAGGTCTGTGCAGATTAATCTATCCTTTGAAAAAGGCACTAACCTTAATTTGTGTATTATTTCCAGTATAAGCACTTGGGTTTTGATCGAGCAATTCATGTACTTGATGTGAGTCTTTCCATTGCCTCCAATGGGCTTTGGATTGGAACCATAATCCGGATGTCTCACATGCATATACATCCTTAATTAAAAATTTCTAAATTGCTGTTACCTAATGAGGATCCCAAACCACCTGTGAAGCATTTCCAGCTAAGCCAGTGAAAAAAAAAAAGCACTCAGTATCTTGCCATCACAGTTAACATGAAGCAGAGCAATTCTCAATACTGAGTATTGAGACAGGTGAATTATTGGTTCACTGAGAACACTAAGTGAATGTCCTGACTTTTGCAAGCTTGTAATTTATAAACAAAATTTATAAACAATTGCTTTACGGTAATTTGGCTACATTACACACATACATACATATATATACACGCACACACACTTAGAAAGTAATGATCAGCTTTAAAAACATGCTTAAAATGAACATAATAAATAAACCTTACATATACCAACTGCTTCTGTTGTTTCAGTTTCTGTTTTCTGTATTCTTTCCGTTTGCCAGGCATATTTTAAAAAATATAATAGATTGCTATACCTTTTACCAAGAAGAGATACATCCTGTAGTAGCTGTCCATCATTAGCCACAGAATCATTTTACATTGACCTATATGAAAAAGCTGAAGCAGGCCTCAATCATATCCCCTCTCTTGTGCAGTAAAAGCAGTCATTCAAGATTTTAACTCATTTAATTTTTTTTCAGCAGGAAATACCAGTCTGGTCTCATAGCAAGTGCTCTGACTTAGATTCATATGACCTGCTTTCTATTCCTGGCTCTGGCTCTGAGTGACCTTATGAAAGTCATTTTTATCTGCTATTGTTTTTAAATGGACAGAAAGGTTTCCTAGCAGAATGGGTCAAGCATAGGCACTTTTTTTTTCCATTATCCCACATCTAAAACCTATCCCCGAAGAAGCTACACACCTGCACATAAAAATGCCAGTCAAGTGTTTGCCTCAAATAAGATGCTCTGCCTCTCTCCCTCCTGCTTTCTCTCTCTTTTGTTCTTTATAGCATGAGGAAGTCAGAGTGGAGTGCCCAAATAACGTTCTTTAAATATACATAACTAGAGAAGGCTAATTACATAGACACATTTCTGCTCCAGTAGGCTGAGGTGATTTCTGAAAGCAAATACGTCATGGACAAAAGTGAGCTTCCCAAAATATTTATGGGCTTACTGTACTGCTACACCCAATACATGGTAAGTGTTTATTGGAAAACTGCCTTCCCCTTTAGCAGAATAACTGTCAGACAACAGTTCATATACAGCAACACAAAGTCATAACTTGGGAGATAATCTTTTATATGTTCCTAACAATATGCTTTGAAATCCTACATTTAAAAGTGTTTAAAAACACATAATACCCCAAACCATCAAATAAGCAGTAAAAGTAACATGCAGAGCCAGACACAAAACCAGAATGAAAAAGATTTTTTATTATTCTCCTCTGTATTACCATAAATGACATGCTATATTTAATTTTACAGTGCCCCTGGACAAATCATCAAATACTTTAATAACTACACAAACATTAATATTTAAATACAAGAGATCCCCTCAGTTACTGAATAATCATAACTCTGGATTGATAGGGTACTAAATGGAAAAATCTTGTTTAGACAGTTGTAAGAGGGGGGAGGGTGTTTAATGAAACAAGTTTGATGGTCTTGTCATCATAAAACTGATAGATATTTGGCACAATTTATATCTTTGCTAAAAAGAAGTTTGAGAAATGGAACAATTGTGGTGAAGATTAATTTTCCCTTCTTCTGCTGTGAGAGCATAGTCCTTTAGGTCATTAGCAGGAATGTGTGACATAGATTGCACTTTACCCATGCAAGCCCCGTGCTGACTGTTAGAAAATGCACTTGTTAAATAGCTGTGACTTCTATACTTGTGGAATGGGCTGCCCAGCTATCATCACAGTTATCTAGACTCATTTTATGAGAGTGATGAATATAGATGGTAAAAGAGACAGCATACACAGTTCTGGCTGTTGGTGTTTGTTAGACCTGACCACCCATTCTTCCCACTGTCCTTAGAGGGATTTTTTTAATTGAGATTTTGTCCTGTTGCTTCAGCCACTCTTCCAATTAAATGTTCTACCCAATAATGGAAATTTGACTACTAAACCACAACAAGAACAGTGAATTGGATGGTATTTTTAATCCCTCCAGCACCACAAAAAACCCCAATAGACAAACCAAACCAAACCAAACCAAACCAAACCAATAAATGAAACCAAACCAAAACAAAAAGACTGAAAGACTTCTCAGGCAAAGCCACTCACATAAGTGCCTGAACCAAAAGCCTGAGACTTGACTAGATTTTCAGGTCTCCAGATCTGGGACTATGTTCATGCGTGTGTACCATGTATCGCTGAGCACAGATGACACTAAGCTAATGATAATATCTGACCATTGCTGAACAAAGGCTTGGCTTTTATTTGTATCAACTCATACTCTGCTTGGCTGGCACAGCTTTTGTAGCTAAATGAAATGCTTATGGACTGGGAAGTGGGCTGTGTTCATTTACCAATCCCTTATATTTAGCTTCATGCCTCTTTCCAGGAGAGTCTGTCTCTGCAACACACCTTAATATTTTCTTTTCTGTTTTGGGGCACTGCCTTCAGACTCCGCACTTTTCAGAGTTCCTTTTTCTTCTGTGCACTTCAGCTCCGTGGAGATGATATAGTTCTAGCTGTATTGTGTTTCTTGGCCCTTTCTCAACTGGGAAATACCCCTTTGAGGGAAATTCAAGTGAGAACATGAACAAGTTCACATTCTGCCTTTGCGGGAACACAGGGCAGGAAATGGCACAGAGACATAAGGCCCCTGAATAACAGGACCTGGGCTGGCAGACCCTGGAAGCAATACCATTAGAGTAGTCCTCCAGATGTGGACAGCTGACAAACTTTAATGATGAAGGCTGCATCCAAGCCAGTTATGATGAACTAATTAAATACCTTGCTCCATTTAATAAAGGAAGTATAGAAGAATCTAAAGCTGTCTATAAATCATCTCCCCACTGCCCTGAAAAACTTCTACAGTGGCAGGAAAGGTGAGCAAAAGAAAAGACAATAGGGCAAAACTAAAGGACTAAGACCAATGTAAGATTCTGTGCTAGGAAAGAATGGCTGTTGTCACCACATCTTAATGAAAACAAAGATACTATGGAAACTCCAAAGCTACAGACCTGGAATCAGAGCAAAAAGGTTAAAACAACATAAGAAGTTAGCATAAACACTGCTGCTTAGAGCTGAGCAAATCTTTAAATAAGTAATTAATTCTCTCTGTCTCGACTTTATATGCCTAATTTATCATTCAGTTCTTGTAACTTCATTTATTTTTCCTTTTCCTTGTTATAAGGCAGCAATAAAACAAGAAGTTGGAACTGAGTTCTTGGTATTAAGAAAAGGGCTGATTACTCTCTGAGACTAACTCTGGGCTTGGGCTGCCTCCATCTCTGCTGCTGCACTAGTAATGCATGCTCCCTTGAGAGGACAGATTTAGTCACTGAGCGCAACCTCTTTTTCAGGAGAAGAAAATGTAAAGAGACAGCAGTTTCTAGCAATAAAATAGAAAACAAAACAACATAAACCATTTCTCCATCAGTCATTTCCTCCTCCTTCATTTCAACTTTTCTTGAAATGGACAATCCATGCCCATTGATGAAATTTTGAGCTGTTCATGATTATTTGTAGTGCTTGAGAGAAAAGCTGATTTTGCACTTATATGTGAACAACAGAAAATACATTTTCACCTTTTTACTTTGCTCTTAAAATCTACCTGAAACATGCCGAGAGACTAGAAATACATTCTTACAGATTAATCTCATTTGAAGACATTGAAACACTAGTGAGGAACGAAATTCTACAAAACCGCATTACTTTATGATAAAATTGTGAATGCAGTGTACTGGAATGAGTAACTGAACTCCCCAAACTGCACTCTTGATTTCTCCCTTCCCCTGTGTGTGCATGGGTGTTTGTATTTTCGTACAGCCTTAGAAAAGCTACTGTAAAAGGATGTTTTAGTGAAGTCTTTCAATTTACTGTTAACAAGTTTTTTGAGATACATATACATATTCGTCATTGCCAAGCATCCTCTTTCAAAGATATCTTTGAAGTCCTACAATTTGAAGGTTAGAGTGCCTTTTGTGTATCACTTAACTATTCTGATTGCTTCCTATTCCTTGACAGAAACACACATAAGCAACTATTTTGTGAAACTATAGTTTGAATATCTGAAGTAATTTCTGGGGATGGACATAGTCCCAAGGTATACTGGAAGCATGAATTAATCCTATGTGGTCTAGATATAATAAACAGAAATGCTGGAGAAGTCTTCTGTTCACCAATAACACAGCTCACAACCGAAACTATCATTTTTTCAGCCTTCTGTGAAATAAAAGTACAGATGGTTGTCTATGTGCATAACATCAGCAATGCCTAAAGCAAAGAGATTACAAATCCTTTACAGAGTTGTTATCACCAAGTAAGTACTCAGGAGAATACAGAAAGGCAGAAATTCACCTTAGAGCTACAGAAGATGGTCATGGCACTCTATTTACCACTCTGTTGTCTGTTGCCATAACCTCTCAGAAAGCACAGATTATTGTTCTCAAGCAGGTTTCCTTTACTTCCTTTTCTAGAGCAGGCTGGAATTTGCTTAGGATGTCACTTTACACTGATTATATTTAACTGTGAAATTAATTGCTGGAAACTATCTTACACAAACTGTGTGCGTGGTCAAAGAGTTTGCAAGAAAGTTCCTGTGGAGATCAAAAGTATTTGGCATATGCAGTGGTTAAAACCTTGTCTCTATAATGGTTCCATGATAAAACATGGCCTCATGGATGTAGCATCCTCCAGGAGGGATTCACACTAACACACTATATATACTGGTTGTGCTTAGCCAGGATACCTTTCCGACTCAATTTGTAAGCTATGGCTCTTTCCTGTGAAAATCTGTGATACTGCAGAAGACAGTAACCAAAGTTACCATTTTTGCTTCACAGGAGGAAGAAACTTCATGAAGATAATTGGCTGCTGAAGTCTGGAGAAATTAATCAGTGCCCACATTTGTTTCACTGTAAGACCAGGGCCCGACACCTCTCAGGCTAAATGAACATCTTTGGGAAGCCTGTGGATGCCTATCCTTGCATCCAACACTTGCCATTCTTGCAGCAGTCTCTCTTTAAACTGCTGCAGTTCTCCAGTTCTTGTGCTGCTGTTTGTTTCCATGCCTGGCATAATCTTTTAACAACACTTCAGTATTTTGTTGAGATGTGGTTTATCTCGAGTTCTGTTCCTTCAAACTGATTTTAGCATTGTCCTTTACTAAGCTAGATCCATATATTTTTGAATTAATACAGAATGCAAATTCCTTTACTATATAACTGCATTTCAGCATACTATGTCATGAAGGTGCATGTCAGTAAATCCCAGAGCTACAGAGTCTGGAATATTGTCTTCAGGAGAAAAGAAAATACATTTATTTAGAAACATAGAAATATCTTCTGGATTTAAGTGTCAGTTGAACTGATATTGGCGTGGTCAGTTTCATCAGGTAGCTCTCGTTCAAGTATGACAAGAAGTCATCACCTCGGTCACACAGAATGTCACAAGAGACCTGCATCACTTTACTCCAGGTAATACAACTGTATCCAATAGTTTCCATTCTTGATGATTTCTTTCTTGCTTCTCTTGCTGGAATAGGCTGAAAATTATTGTGTATCACTGGTGGAAGTGATTATCCTGATCCATCTGAAGCACATGATGACTTTCATCTGTTTTAATAGCTGCTGTAAACATGCAGGCAAAGCAGTGGTGTAGATGAACATAGAAAATAATCAAATCATCTGGTTTTGATGAAAGTGTGTAAAACTCTAAAGTACACTTAAAAAACATGAATCAAAAGTTTATTGAAAATATAAAGCAGCTTGTCTTCAGCAAATTCATGATTTACACCAGATTTAAATGCACCATAACACACTTGGGCCAGCTTGAGAGAGTTGGTTTCGAATGTCTGGAATAATATGTAAGGTGCAGAAAAAATGTGCATTTGAAGCAAATCTATTCTGATGGAAAGCAGCAATAATGAGGCCTCAGATCGTTGAGCTCCTGGTGAAATAAGAAGCATCCCAGAGACTTAGAGATCAGCAGAAGGATGGCCCATTTTCCAAGACAGGTAACATGGATGTCTCTGAAAATCCCACTGAGAATGCTGATATTTGTTGCAGGGGACAAATCTTCTTCAAGCTAGGTATCTCCTAGCGCTGTAGAGAAACTATATTCATTTCTATGTTTATTTGTAGGGGGCTTTAGCTCTTAGAGGCAAGACTAGGCTGTAAATATCCCTGGGACGGGACCTTGTCCTGCACTCTGAACGAATTATAAAGGCAACTTTTATATAGACATAAGAGTACAAGAATCACCAGGCTGACTCAGATCTTGCTGCTCCACTGACCTATCTTAGATGGTGGCCGTTACCAGATAGCTCAAAGGACGGTGTTAAAGCTGAAGGACTTTTTATTTAAGACTGGATTGAAACAAGAAGGGAGGTTTAATTCACTTTGTAAAGCTGTTAGTATCTCTATGGTATTTCTGGATAGTTTAGTCTCACTGCTAAGCTTGATATATTCTTGGCATCAGGGACTTCCAGGAGTGAAAGGCTTCCCCTAGATAATTACTGGTTACTTGACACCATTCCCTCATTGGCTTTGAATTTCTCACCTTTGAACTTCATGGCATATCATTTTTTCTTGCATCACGATATAGGGAGAACAGAAATTCCTGACCTACTTTTTCTATTCTATTCTATTCTATTCTATTCTATTCTATTCTATTCTATTCTATTCTATTCTATTCATCATTTTGTATCATATTATCCTCTCCCCTCTTATTTGTCTAATTACTTAATTAAGAACTCCTCCATCTAAAGTTCCACATAAGCTACTACTTAAAACCACAACACTTTTTTTTTCTCGTGACTAAATTGTATGCTACAGACAGGAACAGGAGAAATTGAGGTGCCCACAGCTCTTGGTGGGGGCTGGGAACTGTTTCTGTGACACAATTTTTTGTCTTGTCTACTCTTCTAATAACAGTATGTTAAGTCAAAGTCCCTGCTGGTCCCAGGTCTACAAGATGTCCAAGTCCTGTTGTGAGCTACTGCTTCTTCATGAAAGCACAGAGTCTGCAATTATATCCTGTCATAGGGCACACCAAGAAGGGAAGAATTCTGAACCTTCTTATATGACTTCACACAGAAGCACCAGATGTAACCAATCTGTGACAAAATAATGAAGGGCCATTGACCATTTAATACAAAATAAGACCTCTCAAAATGCCTTTTTCATGTTGTTTTTTTTTTTTTT
>VZRR01000442.1:34780-51473 GCA_013398015.1 Oreocharis arfaki
CCTGGCTTCTATTATTTTTCCAGTGACAAAAAGAGACCAACCACATCTGACCTCCCAAGTACCAATACAAACTGACTGTCAACTGACTGGACAAAGGAAAGCTTTTCCACAGGCAAATTCTGAATTAGCCCACTTTTTGATTTTGTTTTTTTTTGTTTTGTTTTGTTTTGGGGTTTTTTTTTGTTGTTGTTGTTTTGTTTTGTTTTGTGTTTTTTTGTTTTTTGGGGGTTTTCTGGGGTTTTTTGGTTTTTTTTTGGTTTTTTGGTTTTTGTTTTTTGTTATTGGCAATAGCAGGTATTGGCTGCCAGCCACACTGGCTCCCAGCTGGCCTTGAGAAGACCTGGCCTCCAGAGCCACTTCCTCCTTTGAAAGGACGAATGTGCTCCTACCTGAGAGAACTGCATGAGTCTTGAGTGGAACTGATTACTCCTTTTTTTCTGAGCTGGATAAGGATGGTGCTTGATCCTTAGGTTTTGGAGAGCTCTGAGTCAGCAAATCCTCAGCAGCTGAGTGTTCTGTAGCGGGACCAGGAACCAAGAGTTAAACACAGCAAGTAGGAAGACAGATATCTCAGGAGATGAGCAGTCATTTCTTCTCTAAAAGTGGCACGGTATCCAAGGAGGGTAACCTAGGAGGGATTTTGTCGTGCCTCCAGATACACTGAGCAAGGCATAGGTATAAAATATTCCTGATGAGAAGCTAAGCAGCATATTGTGGTAAGAAATGTCACCTCTGGATGAGAGTGACAGTGGCAAAGAGGTATGCACAGAGAAATGGGTAGAGTGGAGACTGCCCTTGAAGAAGAATTGACCCTCCACCACATGTCCAGCTCTTTATTCTCTGTGATGGTGCTCAGAGGAGTAACTGGAAGAGGCTGCTTTAAACTAGCCAGTGAATGCTAGACCATGCACTTGCTGTTCCAGGAGAGCCATACATCCACTATTTTCCAAGTAACTCCATGCCACAGGTCACTTCCCAATTGTCAGTGTTCTCCAGCTGCTCTCATTTCACAGGCTTCTCTATGAAATTGCTCCAGTAAGGCATTAGAACTGTGGATGCCCTTGGCATTTGGAAGAGGCATATACAATATTTGATTTTTTTTTAGCTTCCTTCTGCTTCCTTGCCCTGTTATCCCTGGATTCTGTGTCTACCTCTTTCTTGGTCCTGTCTCTGTACCAACCACTTTAGCCAAAATGTTCCGATTGTCACTGAAAACCCTCTGCTTATATGCTGAACATCTCTGCATGAGCAGACCTCATTACCATGTGGCAAGAGGTCATTTACATATGCAAATCAGGTTAATGAGAGCAGAACTGTAAAAGGCTTCATTCCAGTGGCATTTGCATATCGAGCTTTAGAAATATTTGAGTGGTCTGCCCCTAGCTGTGCAAGCAGGACACAGGAGCCCTGGCAGTATGTCTTCAGTGGCGATTATATCCACAGACAGCTGCCATCCTGGTTTGCAACAGCCTCTATCCGAGGTACTGGCTTGTCTGAACACAGAGGGTAGTTGTGTAATGTGTGGTTCTGCACCAGACTACTAAGAAGCAGTTAAGCCTTGGCCCTTATTGGGACAACATGTAGGCTTCTGACAGGTAGATATATGCATTTCAGTATGAAGAATACAATCTCCTACAGTGCTGTCACTAACGCATGCCCGGTGTATGATGAATGAGGAAAACAATGCAGGTGCCAGGCATGGCTCTCTAAGAATATACTGTGTGTGACACAGCACCATGCAAAATACTGACCATGTTTATTCCGTAACTAACCAGGCCTTTAGCCCCCAGAGTACAAGGAGGGATTGCTTTTGGATGTTTGTAAATTACCCATGAGAGAGGTCAAATTCCCTCCTCTGCCACAGACAGAATAAGCTGCTCCAAGTCCCTCTCTTAGACAGGTTGTGGGCAAGCATGGTAGGTGTCTTCTGATTGTCTAATTGTGAAGCAAATTTGCACAAAGAGTTCCTTAGAAGAAGCGTATTTTGCTGATCCTTTTTTTTTTCCCCAGCTGTTTTGTTTTTGGGAAGGAGTATGAATGCTTTTTTACTGTAAAGCTTTCTCAGGTATTGCTCTCTGCCAGGGACTTCTGTGCCTGATTCCAGGGAGAAAAGGCAGTGACATCATAATTTCTGAGAAAAGTTACCAATTTTCCCTTTGCTCCTGCCCAGTCCTTCTGAGTAAGCTAAGCATGTTTCTGGCACATCCCAATGACTAATATAAGAAAAGACACTCCTTCTTGAAAGAGGTATTTCTCTGCCTTGATACACAGTACTACAACCTATACAGCTGCCAGGCAAATGCCAGGTGGGCAGCCTCAGAGTGAGCCTGGTGCATGGTTTTGGTGATGACCCTGTATGTATTAGGCTGGAACAAGCCTCTAAAGCATAGGATCTAACATGAAATGCCCCATTTATGTCCTCGTTTTATCTCTACCTCCACTTATTCTTAGGGACATGCAGATCACAGACAATAATTTACCATAATTCAAATAACAGTGTTCAACTGTTCAACAGTATGTCCAGTCTCATATGCTACTGTCCATGGATTTTCTCTCCTTCGGCCTTGCTAACTCCACGGACTCAGTGTGGGTCAAACTCCACTGCAGTAACTCCTTGGAGTGATTCCTGTATTGCAACACTTTGCCTGTAGCTATTCTCAACAGCTCTAACATGACAGACAAGATTAATTACCTGTGCCTATAGGAGCAAGAATAGCTTTTACACCTTTGTGGAGGAGGAACCTGGGACTGAGCTGGTTTCTCTCTCTCAGCTGATGGCTATCACAGAAGACTCTCAGTCCATATACAGTACACAAACACTTTGGCATTTGCCTACTTTATGACACATCAATGGATGGACACCACCATCTAATAAACCAGCTGCTTTTTGCATGGAGTTGACCTGCAGACTGAAGATGAGATTCTCACACTTGTCATGAAGCACAAATTTAGGAGTGTGTCTGAAAGTCTGCATACCCCTTCAGGCCTGTGCCATGCACCCTGAGTGCTCACATGTCAGAGGTACAGCCTGCAGCTGAGCAACCTATCTTACTGATAGCACAGCTGGATGACACTGACAGCCCATAGCTATGAGAATCCCCTCTTGTATAAGAGCTCTCTGGACTTCAAGAGTGCTCTGTGTGCCCCGATTGTCACCTTCGGAAGCTGATCTCTCAGAAAAGCATTCCATCGTTTCAGAGCAGAATTGTCCTCCTCTGTTCAACAAACTCTGCCACACAGGTTTGCTAAGAGAAGAGAAAACCAAAATACAAATTGGTGAAATAAATACCTGTGGGGCTAATGAAAGTTGATGTCTTTTTTCCACGTTTGAATTCTACTTTTCAACTATAAAAATTCAAATTTAAGTAGCTCAAACTTACTGTCTTTGTTGTTTCTGGAGGTGTGTCTTTGTTTCACTGAATATCCCCTCTCCATTACGCTCACGTTTAAAGCTTCTCACACAGAATACAATTTACCTCCTTGTGTATCGTGAGATCAGAAGCCAGAGATTTTGTTTAGTAAACGACAGCTTAGGAGGCGTTCTGTTTTACATAAGCAATAGCCTGAAAGCAGCCAAACCAGAAGGGCAAAGAAAATGTAATCATTTCTAAGAAAAGGGAGCAGCCCTCTCATTATCATTCAATTGTTGGAAATATATATATGGATTTTTTTAGGTATTAATAATAAACAGTTTTTCACTGAATCACTTTTCAGGTTGATAATATATCTTCCATGTTTGCTTAAAATCCAGCCTTCCCTATCTTAAGAGCACTGAACTGATTTTATTGCCAATTCTGAAAAGTGTTAACAGGAGTAAATCTCCCCTCAAATTACTGCTGTTGTTCCCTTGCCCTGAGCCAAATTCACTGCTAAGCACCTCTGACCACACAGCCCATATAAATGTACATAATAGAGGAAGCGCCTCACATCTGCTTATTCTCACAGACTTAGAAAAAAACCTCACAAAAACCTATGTTACTGTGGTTTTTGATATATAAACATATATATTTGGTTATAGCTTACTTCTTCATACCACATGCTCAATATTCAGCAGAAAAACTAAAGTCAGATATGCAAATGCCTAGAAAAGTATGTAACATCCAGAGAAAAAAAGAAGAGGGAAACTAAAGCCATTTGGCGGTGTCAGTTTTCATTGTGCATTACGTTGTGGGAGAGCTTTTGAACTCTGGTATGGAGGAGCTTTATTAGAAACCAATTCTCCTCAGTCCTCTGGAGGCCTAGTCCTATCCATGAGCAAGCCAGGTGCCAAAAAGAAATAGGGAAACTCATGTAGAAGTGTGTTTCTAAGGTTTGAACCAAACACAGTGAACTACAAGCAAACGAGATTGCTACCAATGAGTTTAAATATTCCTGCAAAAAATTAAAGACGTTTCTTACTTTTTTTTCCATCTCCTATATTAATTTCTCCTATTTTATTTTTCACTTGTAACATCTCCCTTGTTTTTGCATCTCCTGTGATACACTGTTCCTTTTCCTCCTTCATCTTTTGCTGTTCTGATGTCACCTATTTCTCCTTCCGAATTCTCATCTCATGATAGACTTTCTCTGTGTCCTGTTTTCCTCTTCTCCTTATTTACCTCCTTTCCCTGCTCTCTCTGACTTAGAGTGACGTAAGTTCATGTAAAAACTTAACAATATAACTATGATGAACTTCAGACAAAAAAGTGAAGCAGTAAATGACTTTGTATTATATTAGCTGGAATTGGTGAGCATTCTTACAGAATTCCAGCTCAACAAAAGTGCCATCACTTATGTATCTGGAGAACTGGGAGTTTAATTTCATTTTCAGTGCTGCACTTTGCTCAGTCTTTGCTGATAGACTGACAAAGCAACCTGGCTGAAAATGAAATGATTTCAACAGCTGTGAAATACTGCATGACATAATGGCCAACATAAAGCCATCATTCTCTGTGTTTACATCGGTACTGATTCTTAACAGCATGCTGTTAGCTCAGCATAAAGCTCTGCTGCTCTGAAACAATTCAGGTACAAGGACAACTCTTTTACAGCCAATCATGCTCTGTCCCTATAAAGAATTATTATATCAATCTAAACTGGCATGTAAGTTAATGTTCACCCCTCAGCAGCTTAAATTTACATTGCAGCCCACAGACTTATTCATCTCCCACCACTGAGAATCATAACCCCATGATCACTACATGCACATCCGCACTATCCAACAATCAATGGCTGCTACAGCATTATACGTATTATCAAATCCAGTTGCTTGTCAATTAACCCAGTATGACATCTGCACGAAGGATTTAAATAAGGAGCATCATATTATGCTGTGTGATCGATAAAGTGAAAATGCAGGCACTGACAAGGCTTACCATTTGGCCTGATACCACAGCATCCATCTCTCTGGATGGAAGTTATTTATGCTCCCGCTGAGTTATGGCTTGTATTCAAATATTGGCAAAGATGCAATGTACAAAAAGTATAACATCTACAGTATGCTGTGGTTGGCTACAGCTCTTGGGAATCTCTTAAAAGGGTAATTTCTCCTTCAGGAGCGCAGCTCTCAGTCCAGGACTTAGGAGTGGATCCCTTTAATCTCAGACAAAAAGGTGCTACCGAAAAAAATTACCAGAGGAGCAGATGTGTTCTTCAGCACACACATGTACAGTGGAAAGAACACCTTTCATAGTGCTGGCTAAAAAACCACTTTATTAATTAGAAAGAATCCTAACTTCCATAAAGTAAACAAGGCTCAGCCTTCTTCTCCATAAGGAAAAACAAATGAGCTGATGAGGACAATGAAATGCATCACATTGACAAATGAGTTCACTCTGGACACTGGAAGAGAATTAAGCTCCTTTATAATTTAAAATAACAAAACTGCCCCCGGTACAGTGAGATGTCCCACACACAATCAGTATGAGCACATGGAACTTGTCCTCCCAGTTAATTTGACAGCAATGGCACTGGTTTCTCAAGTTGAAAAGACATCTCCTGCTCTTGAGCAAACCGGTGATCTGAAAGTTTTGAGTGAGAGAAAAAGAAATCTATCCTGTTGAAGGGCTGAAAGCAAGTGATATAAAGTATGTTTAGAGGGTTCTTGTTATGTTTAGCTCAAAATTTAGGCTCTGTGTCAAATAACTTCTTACCAACTTAATTGTGACAGAAGTGTTTCTGTTAAGAAATATTCCAGAGGAAACAATTTGGTTAAAGACAGATAAACCTAGGCAGTACCTGTGGAACAAACCTGTGGCATGGTGCTGCTACATAAGCCAGGCATGATGTATATTAGAGGAAAGAGAGGCTGTCTAGTGTCCATTGCTCAGCTCAAAGGAAACTCAGAAAAGAAACATGGGTGCAGACCTAACATTTGGGAAATGAGTATCTACACAGGCATTGTAAAAAACACACTACTGTTGAACCTAATATTTTTTCAGTCTACAGGCTGACTGTAGATATCAGTGCCCACATCCACTGCCACTGCAGGCAGTGAAAGCTCTTCCACTGTTTTTAATACCACAGGCTATAAAGTTCCATAAAAATTTTTCCTTCTACCTCACTTTCTCCCACAAAATAATTTTTGGTTCATGATGTTTTTACTCCCACTCTTCTGAGCGCATTATTTCAAACTCTTGATACTTCACATGTGAATGAATAATGAAAGCCCTATTAAAACATACAGAGACAACTTTCAAGTCACTCCTGAACATTAGAAAATTCGTGAGCTCCCTACATTTGAGAATGTGGCTTGGTACAGCAGGACAGCAAACCGAAATGTTTGCCTCTAAACTCCATAGGTCCACAGGTATCCAAGTGTGAGGCCTCTTAGGAATCTTGTATCTTCAAGAAAGAGGCAACCTGAAGACCAACCAGTGGGTTTTTTTTGTTGTTCTGCTTTAACAAGTGAGAACACAACTGAGATTTTGAATTTATAAAAATTTGGCTGATTCAATGGCACAGGGCCTTTCTGAAACAATATAAAATGACCTCTCTCCCTTTTGCTCAATTCTTGTATAAAATTCACAGCACTGTATGTAGTCCTCCACTCTTGTTTAGAGCTCAGATGGTTTTGTACACGCTAAGGATGCATTTTATTGAATATCGACTTACGTGTTTTGCAACATACTTATTCCTGGAGTAGATGTAGCCTCTGAGAAACAAGGCTGCCATGGAAAACTGGAAGACTCACAAGGACTGTAGGCTGCATTTTTGAGAAGTGTTGCCATGGTTGCAATGGAGCGAACCTACTTCCTCTGGTTCTGCCACAGAACCTGGAGCCTGTGATGAGGTGGATGTTGCAACCAGCCAAACAGGGGGACATAAGGGTGTGGGAAACAGGAATATGACTACAGAGAGGTTTGGGAGTCAATGGACAGGTGCCCCAAACTATGATGCTGGCCATGCAGCCCCTTGAGAAAGGATGACCTCTCCTCTCAAACCATGTGACAAATATCTTCTGATAGGTGAATAGTACTTGTATGAATGTGTGTGTAGGTGGGGACTGTTAGCCTGACCATGACAAGGTCAGGAGTCAAAACTGTAAGAGACAGATGAATATTCTCATGGTAAAAAGTAGTAAGGGAAAATTTACTCAATAGGTATGGAAAGATATAAGAGGGTGGTTGTCAATGATGGAAAATAAGACAAAGTAAAACTCTGTTAACAATCATCTCTTCCTCTTGGTAGATTCTGTATGAATAAGTCTGAGAACAAAAGGGACTGAAAAACTCCTGAGGATCTCTCCCATGGCAAACTGTGAAAAGCTATGGCATGCTATAAACAGCTAGAGAAAGTGGCATCTCTCTTGTAGTACAACACAGCCTTCTACTGAGATACTAGCCTGTAAAAATCACAAATGACTTATTTTTACAGAAATCATCCAGAAAAAAACATATACTCAGCTGCCAAACTACAGTCCCTCAAAGCAATACAAGAATAAATACACACCTTGGTTTTGAAGAGAGAACCACCATGACTCTCTAAGTGTAAATAGCGTAAGCAGTAGGTAATAATGCTTGTTTGTCTCGCCTTAAAATATAGTGGAGAGATCCGAGCAGAGAAACAAGTGGTTGTGTAAGCTGCACCAGTCTTTTTATCCATGTCTTATATTAAGTATTGCCAGGCTATAAAGAATCAGGGACACAAGTATCAAGAGACCTAAAATAAAACAATACCAATGATGGTCATAATAATACATTTATGTTTCCTTTCCTTTTGGTTCAGAGCTGCTACAGCACACAACATAAGTTTCTGCTGCAAATAAGAGGACCAGGAACAGACTTTTTCCTTTTAGATGAAAGCCAAAATTCTTACTTGACTTGTGGAACTGGAACTTTACAGAATTTCTACCACAGAACATCAGTTCACAAAACAATCATGAGAGCTGACAACACTGTATTACAAAAACTACATTTAGGAAACAAGCAAAAATTATGCACTGGTGTAAATCACAGCTACACCTTGTTCAAAAAGAGCCACATGCTCAATGTCAAAAATAGGCAGAACTCCAAGTAAGATGTGTACTTGTCAATTAGTGGATGAAATTTAATCTGTAAGGGAAGAAACATATTGCACACAGGAGAAGATAGCTCAGGGAGGGGTAATATCCACACATAAAAAAATATCTCCCATTTCATTGAAATCCCTGAAGAGGTAACGGCAAGTGACAGTGGTGACTATCGATGGACAGCTTTTGGCTGCCTCACCTGAAATGATGTTGGCAGAACATACCCAAGTCTTACCTCTGCCGAACTGACAGGCTGGTTCGTGCAGGATCCCAGCCTGAGCAGGCTCAGGCGAGTTCCATGGCATTTAGGGGAACATTTGTATGCACTCAGGAAAGGAGCTTAAGGCTTCCAAGAGCAGGCACTCCCTCAGCCCCCACTCCCGAGTGAGGGTCTGTGGGATATCTACAGTGGGGTGCCCTGGGGTACCATGGCTCTTGGTACCCAGCACTCTCGAGGCAGCATGGCCTATGCCCAGGGCCGACCTGTTCATCTGGATAAGAGACAACTGAGAGGGGACCTCATGAATGTGTAAAAATATCTTAAGGGGGGGGGTGTCCAAGAAACTGGAGCCAGACTCTTCTCAGTGGTGCCAAGTATTAGGACACGAGGAGCAGTGGGCAGAAACTGATGCACAGAAGTTCCACCTGAACGTGAGGAAACTTTATTACTGTCTGGGTGATGGAGCACTAGAACAGGTTGCCCAGCGAGCTTGTGGAGTCTCCCACACTGGAGATATTCAAGAACCATCTGGACGCAATCCTGTGCCATGTGCTCTAGGATGACCCAGCTTAGGCAGGGAGGCTGGAGCAATGACCCACCGCGGTCCCTTCCAACCTTACCTATTATGTGATTCTGTGGTCCTTTATGCAGCACAAAATTTGATTTCTCTGTTCCTTGTTTACACCTCCTCGGCAGTTCGTACCAAGCCGACACAGATTTTTTACTTCAGGTGAAGTGAGCGGACAAGGCCTGCCGGGGAGGGTGCGGGAGCCCCGTGACAGGCTCGGCGGGAGAGAACTCAGCTCCGACCCAGCCGTGACTTTCGGAAGCTGGACCCGGCGATGGTACGCTACGAGCCGCCCTTAACCCCGCGGAGGAGCGCTCTCCGCCGAACCTACGCCTCCTCCTGACGCCACCGAGGCAGGCGGAGGTGAGCCCTCACCCCTCGCCGCTCCGGAGCTCCAGGCCGGGTTTTGCGAGCGGCCGCGCCCTGGCGGCCGGGGCCGCGCTCCCCGCGGCAGAACGAGCGCGGCCGGGGCGCGGCGGTGCCTGCGCCGGGCCGGGCTCGGGAGGGGGCAGGGAGCGCCCAGCTGGANGCATATTGTTTCCCTGAGAAGTGCCGGGAGGCGGGGGGTGGGAAGGGGGATCTGACTGCAGTTGCTCCACGTGCATCAATAGTTGTCAGTAACATTAAACTGACGTCATCCTCGGGTAAAAAGATCTCTCTTTTGTTCTCATTCCCTCCCACTACTTCTTTTCCCCCCAGCCCCCCCCCCGGCTTGAAAATCAAAAGCCAGAACATTTGCAAAAAATAAAAATAATAAGAACTCCTCTCCCCCACGTTAATTGCAATGCAAAGGGAGATGTTGCATTACGGATCCTGCCTGGGCTGTGCTGGGCTCTAATGAATGCGCCGAGCCTTTGATCTGGGTGAGTCAGTTGGGTTCAGTTGTGCCGGAAGGTTAGTTGCACATCCTGGCTGATCTGAAATTCGATCAGCAGAGGGGGCAAAGAAAAAGAAAAGCATTTTAATGGGAATCAATAGAGGATCATAGGGTCCTGGAAGGAAATAGGTGTTGATTAAAGATGTGTGGGTTTTGTTCGCTTTTTTCTTTTTTCTTCCATATACACGACTTGTTTAAAAATAAATAAACACCAAAAGCAGCCCGGCAGAAACGAGGGAGAGCAGGCTGGAAAACAGCTTTCCCAATCACCCGTGTGTTTGTGTTCCAGGGAGGCAGTCAGCAGACCGAGAGTTTGTGCAATGCTTCAAGCTACAGCGCGCAAATTTAAAGCAGTAGGCTCCAAAGGATAGCTCCGGTTCTCACTGCACTGCATTTTCTGTGCCTGAGCTGTTTACTAGTGCATTATTAAATAAGCCCAAAACACTCGCCCCTCTCCCCCCAAGCCAAATTGTTTTTTCTCCCTCCCACTTCACCCTTCCTTTCCTGCCTGCTTGCCGAGTCACAGGGATTCGAGATACGCGACATGAAGGTGCAGACCTGTTTTGTTGCAGTCACAGGTTTCAAAGCTAAACTTTCTAGGCACGTTTTCACTGTTTAGGAAGTATTGAGCTGGAAGGTTCTGTATATGTTGCCTGACTTCACGTGAAAAAGAGGGAATTACAATTGTGTTGAACATTTTTTCACTCAGGAGGTGAGTCAACTTCCTACACAAAGGCTTGAATCACTCACCCTGCACATTGCAATAAAATCTGGCCTCTCTTCCATTCATGTGTTCGTGTACACATGCACATGCAAAAATGGGGATTTCAATTGAAGAGCTGGGAGAAGCTGCTGGCAGAAGGCTGACCATCTCTGTCACGAGTATATGCTGGTTGTCATCGTAGAAACAGGGCATTGCTATGCCATGGTGGTCATGTTTTTATCCAAATGGGAAACCTTCTGATCTGTTCAAGTTTCTTGTTGAGTTGCCATTTCTTCTGGTTTTGCGTTCTGGCATGGCTCTCCCTACCTGCTGCTGAAGGTTTCTGCATAATTCAGAACTGTTGCTGTTAATGGTGTTGCAATGGTGTGTCCAAGTCCCATGTAGAGCATGAATTTATGCAGATCCTCATTAACAGGCAGCTTTTCAAACAGGGACACAGAGTGGGAGGAAGGACCTCCCAGATGTAAGCCCAAAGAGGTTTCCTGCCTCCCAGGTAAACATAGACCATGCTGTCTCACCATGTGGTGTTTGAACATCCTTATCAACAGTTGAATTGCAGTTGGACTGATGATTTCCGTTCTGAATAAGAAATAGGAAACACTTTTTCTATCCTTATAGTTTTGGCCCAGTGTTTGTTTAAACTGAAAATTTTTTTGGGGCACATTTTTGGATATTCTGGCAAATACTCATCATAATTTGCCTCCAATTTATTTTATTTTTTTTTATATATATATGTATATCATATATATATGTATTAGTCAATGTTTATTTCAGTGGTCTTTGAAGAAAATTGGTGGAAAGGCAGTGTTGGATAACATGACCACTTGAGGATGACCATTTTATAATAGTATGAGGATTTCTTCTGCTATGAGATATAATTAATTTATTTTAAAATTATGATGACAACGATGATAAATTCTCTATTTGCTGCCGGACAAAATGCAATAGAATATGGGATATAACAGGTGCCACTCACTATCCTGTGAACATGGAAGACAATGGAAGGTCGAGTATCTAAATTAGCTCTTCTAGGTTTGTGCTCATGGAAGGTACCAGATTAATAGCCTAGGAGAATGCCCCAATTCTTTTATTGTCAGAACCGGTACAATCATGGGATCTTTCCCACACCTTACCTTACTCGTCACTGCCTCAAACCATTTTTTGGAATAGACCACAATTACACCCGGAACCTGCATAGACTTGTGTTCTTAAATTTATTTGTAGAGCTAAGTCATTAGTACTAAGAGACTGTGGAGACCTGAGAAGCTGTGGAGGCTGAGCTATCTGCTGAGAATGCTAAGAAAGTTGTGAATTATTCAATTTTTATGTGGATACTTGTGAAACACCACCGGAACATTTCATATAAGCCAACATTCAGCAGATTACCTGCATCCATTCTGCCCTAGATTTGATCTATGAATGAATGGCTCTCAAGCCCTTAAAAATGCCCTGGGCAATCCTGTTCTATTATCTCCACCATTGTTTTTCCATCCAGATACCACAGGGATGAGCACAATCAGCAGAGAAAATGAAAATCAAATTGCCTACCAAGAGCTGACCATATGGGGCAGCTGGTTGCTGCTTCCCAGCCCCCTGCCTGATGTCTCTTCCCTGCCTCCGATGATGTGCTACTGAGTGCTAGTCAGTCCCCGTCACCCCTTCCAAATCTGTTTTTGTGCTGCAGACAAGCAAATTTCCTCAGGTTTTATATTTTCTGAGAATGTATCCTCTTTTCCCTCCAGTTTTCTTGTTTCTCTGAAGACTAGAACTGTTTGTTTGGTGTGCCCCCCCTCTGCTCCCTNGAACACTGGGCCTAGAAATGAGGAAAGGAGGCCAAGAGGAAAATGTGTCTCACTGAGACTTGCCAGATATCCAAGTTGCATGTGGAGAGACAGAGTTTCAGCTCATGTGTCTGGCTCGGACAGCAGCGTAGACCATTAAACATCCTGTTGTCTGTCTTGCGCTGGCCAGACAGCGCAGCCCCTCACACCGACACCTGGAGGGGCTGGGGGGGCTGGAGTAGTGGGAGTTACTGCCGTGTCGAGCTGAGGTAGATCTGGTGGGTTATTGGTGGTTTCTGTGCCCAGGGATGCATTTTATGCTACACCTTAAGAATGAGGACACTGGGAGGAGGAGAGGTGTCTGCAATCAAATGCTATCACCTGTCACGTAGAGGAGCACAGTGCAGGTTTCCTCCTGCCAGCTTGTCCCCTTAGAGTATCTGGCCCTTGGTTTCTGCAGGGTTCTACAACAGTGGTGGGTGGTAAGTTGTTATTATTATCTTTATTATTTTTATTATTTTTATTTGCTTGTTGCTTCATGGCAATTCACATGGCCCAGTAAAAACTGGATCCCACTGCGCTTGGCACTGTGTAAACTGTGGTACTGTGTCCTGCCACCCGAGGAATTTGCAGTCTAAATAGGCAAGGCCAACAAGGTGAGACAGAGGAAAAAGCCCCAACCAACCACGGAACAAAAATCCCCACGGGTTGATGTACAGGCTGTCTGTTTTTTGACAGTTCCAAAAGAGGGTACGTATTAAAATACCCATGTTGCTAGATAAAAACACTCTCCTCCCCGAGGCAGATTAACAAAAATTAACAGAAAAAGTGCCGAGGTGTGTCTGCCACAGTACCTTAACACATTTCTCTGTGCTTCATTGTTCTCAGTCATTGTTCTCAGATCGTGGAGCACACAGATTGTGTAATACCTCTATTCTGGGACACCTAGGTTAGCACAGTTACTCTCAGCGGAGCGAAGGAGGAACTCTGCGGTAGCTTTAGATGAGAGGGTTTTACTTCTTGTGGTTTGTGTCCTGACTTCCAGTAATTTGAGAATTTGAGGACATGTGTACATTTATCAGTCTGACAGTTTTGAAATTGCAAATGTTCTAAATGTTAATAATTTTTTTTAATGTATATGTTTGATCTGTAATTTATTTTGTACAATAGAGGTATTTTTACAGCACTTGCCATACAAGCACCACCTCATTCTGCTGACTGTTGATAGGAGGTAGATAGCAGCATGTGCTTCCATGCAAAAAAACCCCAAAAAAACTAAAGAAAAAAAAAAGTAAAAAAAGTAAAGCTGCTATTACATTAATAGCATTCTGTGGCAGTCAGAGTTCATGCATTGGCTCAGCACCTCTCTGCCCAGAGTACTAAGGCTCCCGGTTTCTCCTGTGCTCTGGTGGGAAGAAGAGCAATTCCAGATTCTGTGCTGTGAATGCTTTCCTTTCCCACTGGCTGGCTACATCCATGCGTGCAGAGCTTTTGATTAGATCTGCTGTTTTGCCTATGGCAATCTTCACTGCAAACGTCCTTTGTCTATACATCATTTGAGCATCTATACATGATAAGATTGCCACCTTTTATTACAGTAAAAACAGGAGCTTTTTTCTCCATAAGCTTTGCTCCTTCCTCAGCTCTCCAACCACCCCAGGGGAAGTGAGAAGGACAGGAAAACTTTGAAAAACCTTTCACCTCTTTGTTCTCCTTGGAAGAATGTGGGAAGAGTTTTTGTAAAAACCAAAGTAGACATTCGTAAAAGGAGGCTTGCCTGGGTGGCATAAAAATGGGAAACTTGGTAAAGTAGGTACATGTAAATACACACAGATTACTGAATTGATAAACTCACATTTTTTTCTCTTAAAGGAAAATTATATCCATGTATTTCTTAGCTTACATCGTACTTTCAGTCTTTGTTTCCCCTGTTACTTTTAACACCAGGGTCTTGGAGCATTACAATGCCCTTCAGCATTAAAAGCTTCCTTTTTCACTGTGAATAGACTTGTACTGCAACTAGGCAAGTTCTAGTGTATTTCATGAGAATGAATAAAGATATTAGCATATAGAAAATGTGAAAAGAGAAAGGCAGTCGACATGAATAAGCAAATAAGTGACTTAATCACATTTTCCTTTGAATATACAAAATACACTGAGGATCCCATCACTAAGAAACCACGTCTGCTGAAAAACAAGTGGGTTTTGTGTAAAAAGAGATCACCCATGTGCTTGTCTCTGTGTACTTTAAATAGTCAATGTATGCAGTCACTTTGCTTTTACTCCACAATTAGACTTTGGACTAGGACAGAAGTATATGTGATATGTATTTTCTTTAAAAATACTGCTGTATGTAGGAAATAAACTCTTAGGCCAGGTAGTTCACCTTCCTATGAGTTCACAATTGTTCACGTCAGTTTGCTGTTGAGTGCTTTACCTTATCAAGTTTCAAATGCTTTGTTTGGTGGGACTTCATTTTTTATTCTTCATTTGAAAATTACCTGCTAGACTGAATCATGTGCTTTCTGAGAAACTCTCTGATACTTTGTCCAAATTTTGTTCTTCTTCAGTTTCATCCCATTACATTTAGCTGTACCACAGCACGTTAGCATCCAAGAATCTGTTCATCACTCATATATTTCTAGACAGTGGTCGTTTTGCCCCTATGTCGTGGTTTGACCTGGCAGGCAGCTAAACACCAGGCAGCTGTTTACTCACTCTCCCTCTCCCAGTGGGATGGGGGAGAGAATTTGAAAACAAGTAAAATTCTTGGATTTAGATAAAGACAGTTTAATAGGACAGAAAAGAATGGGAAAATAATATTAATAATAGAATTGGAAATATATACGGGTGGTGCACAATGCGGTTGCTCACCATGCACTGACCGATGCCCAGCTAGTTCCCAGGCAGTGGCCCTCAGCTATCTTTCCCTCTAGTTCATGTGCTGAGCATGCCACCGTATGGTTTGGAATATCCCTTTGGTCAGCTGGGGTGAGCTGTCCTGGCTGTGACCCTTCCCAACTTCTTGTGCACCCCGCCCTACTTACTTGCTGGCAGAGCAGCATGGGAAGGAAGAGTCCTTGACCACTGTTTAGCAACAACTGAAACACTAGTGTGTTACCAACATGATTGTCCTAAATCCAGAACACAGCACTACATCAGGTACTGGTAAGAAAATTAACCATATCCCAGCTAATACCAGGATAACTTGTTATCTAGATTAATAAATCGAGCCCCTTCCTTGTCTAATCAGTTTTGTTGCTCTTCTCGGAAGTCCTTTCCATCATACCAGCATCCTTCTGTTCCGGAGGTGTCTAGGAGTGGATGCAGTGTTCCACAGAAGTCTTCCCAGATGCATATGCAGTAATTTTCCTCTTCTGACATTATTCTACTGCATATGGAGCCCAAAATTGCATCGGTCTTTTAAAATGATATATCTCCTTGAGAACTCATATTCAGTTTGCTGTTCACTGTCATACGTAGATATCTTGCCGTGCAGATGCTTTCCAGGTTTTGCTCTCTCATGGACTCTCCATGTTTCTGATTATTTTTCCTCAGTATATTAGTCTACATTTTTCCACATTGAATCTCATTTTATTGCCTGCCTACATATCTAACCTTGTTAGTTTCCATTTATACTATTGCTATCCTCTCTGACATTTGCAAGCCTCGTGGTTTATTGTCATTTATAAATTTCATTAATGTGCTATTTACCTCCTTTTCCAGATCATTAATTGAGATATTAAATAAGAATATACCAAAAACACCGCTGCAGCAAAGCAGCTCAATACCTCACCTCCCAACATTACCTGCTGCTTACGCTCCTTCAACCACCTCTTCCATCCAGGTCACAGGACTCAGACTCAAGTCAATTTCAATTAGATTTTTCTAAGAGATTCGTTTCAGTTTTCAAAGTTTTTATAGGATTTAGCTCCATGACCTTTTCTTCTTTTCCTTCATTGCGCAGGTGGGACTGATTCTCCTTCTCTATGATTCCACAGATAGCAATAATGAATTAGACAGTGATATGGGAGG